>VJMH01005687.1:0-11162 GCA_009835185.1 Aphanomyces stellatus | reverse complement strand
GCCTTGACTTCACCGACCAAGAGGTCGACGGTCGCCTGGGTTGTCGCGACGTTTTGAAGACACGCACGGGCCAGCGAATAGGTCTCTCCGGACTTGGACTCGACGTACGACGCTTGCGACAAGAGCACTTTTCGACGGGCTGTCAGATCGTCCACGAGATTGTTTGTCCTCGCGTTTGTGCGTGCCACGTCATCGTCGTCCGACTGAACGTGAAACGTTACAATGTTGAGCCCCGACGGACCGAGGACGAGGCCAGGGATCTGCGCCAGTTTGGCGCGCGCCGACGCGGCGCAGTCGAGCAGATGGTCATAATGGGCGGCCCACGCCTCCAGCCCATGCAACTTGATCATCCACCACACCTTGACGCCCTTGGCGGCGCGGGAGAGTTCGGGGCTGCAGTCTGTAAAGGCCACGAGGTCATGGTCAAACTCAAGTTCGGAGCCGAGAAAGTAGCGCTTGGACGGATCGGCTGCGCTGCCGAGGTAGTCAGGCGTGTCGGAGGACTGGAAGCCCGTGATGAGGTCGTCGCGCTCCTTTACGACGAGGAGCGATGTTGCGAGGGGAAGCCCCATGCCTTTGTGAAAGTCAAAGCAGACCGAGTCGGAGAGTTCCACGCCTCGCATGAGGGTCTTGCCGCGCTCAGTCAAGAGGAAGAAGCCGCCGCATGCGCCGTCGCAGTGCAAGTGGCAGCCAAATGCCTTGGCCAACACAGCAATGGATGGCAGGTCATCGACTGCACCCAAGGAAGTTGTGCCGAGTGTGGCTACGACAAAAAAGGGAACGAGACCGGCCGCGACATCAGCCTCAAGTTGGGCACGCAGCGCGTTGACACGCATGCGACCTTGGCTGTCGGTGGGAACGATGCGACAATGCTGGGGAAGAATCCCAGCCATGCGTGAGCCCTTGGCGATGCAGTAGTGCGCTGCTTTGGAGACATACAGCGTGGCCTTGGCAAGGTTGTTGTTGTCTGGGAACTTCTTCTGTCGGGCGACGATGACAGCGTAGTGGTTGGCGGTACTGGCACCGTCGGAGAAGATGCCAAGCGACCGTGGTCGAGAGTAGCCGACAATGTGGCAGAACCAGTGGATCACATTCATCTCGAGACGCTGCATGAATGGCGCCATGTACCAGACGTTGCCGTTGGGGTTGATCGCATGCAAGTAAAAGTCGAGCACGTTGGCTTGAGGCAGCACACCACCGGCAACCCAGCCGAGGAAGCCTGGGCTGTGGGGATTCGGACCCACGGCATCCTCGCCAACCAAGTTGGATTGGAGGTACTCGAGGAGTGAAGCCATGGACGGCGCTGGCGCCGACGGCGGCAAGTCTTCAGCAGCCGCAAAGGATACCTTGGCCACCTCGCCGTCAACCTCCTGGTCGCGGGCATCACCGGGGGAGGCCGAGCAAAGAGTATCGTAGTGGTGCGTGCCAAACTCGATGGATTGTCGGGCGGCTGCTTGGATATCCGCGGGGTTCAAGTGCAGGGAGGTGTGGCGAGGGAACATCGTGATTTAGAAGATGAAGGTAAACTTTCGATTATCGGGTAGAAAATGAACATTTCGAATGGACGAAGGAGTCAACGAGAAATGATAATCCAGTCTTTTGGCTCATGAGGTCAATGTGCTGCATGTACCAATGCGGAAAGTTGTGGCTTTGAAGGCATGGGCTCTTTCTGGCCGATCACGAAGCAAGTTTCTCAAACTATCAGGTTGGAAAAGTCCAACAGATACTTGTCCCACAAGAGGTGACTGAAAGAACCAGAGTGTTGCGTGTCAAATGAATCACATGAAGACGATATGATACCATAAGGACAACAATTGTGCTGAGCAGCCAGCAAGCTAGCAGGGCCACGAGTCCCACTAGTGAGTTTCACATTACTCCCTCTCACACTCGATATTGCTTCCGTGTCCCTCCAGGATGCAACCCTTCCCTCACCTCATGTCAAAAACAGATGACATTTCAACAATGTTCCCTGTAGTGTTTAATACGCCCGGCAATCCGCGACTCTCCACTCATCCAACGCAACATAATCATCCGACACAAGGATTGGCATCTCACACCATCCTTGACACGCTCACACTACCCCTCTCCCTTGCGGACACGGGCATCTCTTCATGGATACCATCTGCACAGTCACTGCCACCGTTGCACTTGGCGCGGTCATTGCCCTCCTGCGGCTTGCCTTCCTCTCGGGCGCGTCAACGCTCTGCGAGTTCATTCTCGTCCTGGCTGCGTGGCGCCACGGCTACACCAACATTGTGTGGACGCGGGACCCAGACGTGGCCAAGCGCGTGATCATGGCGTCCAAACGCAAGCCAATCGAGGTCGAGCGATCCCTCCAGCGCTGGGCCCCGCTCATGGCGATGGAAATGGAGGACGCCCCCATGCGTGACGCCATGCACGCCAACTTGAACAAGATCATTCGCACCCTCGCGCCGCTTCCGAAGCTCTACGACGTCTTCCAGACCAAAGCCGTTGCCTGCTTGTCTGCTGGCCGTGTCATCACGGCCGACGTGAGTGTCGAAATCATCGTCGCCAGCTTCTACGAGTGGCTCTTTGAGCGTCCGTTCAACTTGAACGATCTTCCCATCCTCCAAGACGGGACGATGGCCTTTCGACTGGCGCTCAGCCTCCAAAAGCTTGACCAAACTGTCGTCAACCAACGCCACGCGGTCGTTTCGTGGTTTTTGCGCGAAGTCCAATCATGCGACAAGCTCTACTCGCTCTTCCAAGACGACTGGGTCAAGCCTGAGATCTATTCGTTGGTGATCCAGCCGTTCTTTGTCACGCCTGCCATCAATGTTGTCCAGATTGGACTGGGAGTCTGCAACATCTGGCGCAGTGGCCTTTCGTCATCCTCGATCTCCGACAAAAACCAGTCGACGGCGTGGGCCATTGAACAAGCCATCGACAAGGAACACCCGTTTCCAAGCATCGAGCGATACATGGAACATGGTTTGCCCGAGTGTGGCATTGCCAAGGACACGCTTGTCTTCATCGACATGAGCAAGATGCAAATGAACGAAACGCTTCGCTTTGGTGTCGGCCCGCGCCGTTGTCCTGGGCGTGCGATGGCGATGCTAGCGATGGAAGGGTTCTTTTGCAAACAAGTGCTCGATAGTCCGCTGTTCCAACCCCACAAGGGCTATTCAGGGTCAATCATCCACCCGGCATTAACGTTTGAGCCTTTGAGAGTCAAGTGCTATGTCATATCCAAGCTCATGTATGAGTTGGTGGCGTCGGTGTAAGGTGATACTAGTAGAATACATGTACTCTAATTTCCATCGCATTGCTTGGAGTCGCGATAGCCCAGTTTGTTTAGCGTTGCAGTGAACGATTAAGTCAAAGTTGTTAATCACCCACGCGTGCCGATTCATTCAAAAAGTATCCTGAATTCGCCAAGCCAACGGCAATTTAAAGTTTACCAGAACGCCATGATCTAGCTACCTAGTGGACGATTGTAGGGTCGCTAGAAATTCCTCCACCAATATTATCATGTCTTTTCAGACACGGATATTCGCCACCTCCAAGGCGTCAAAATAGAATTCCATTAGTGATGACGATGCAACAAACACATGACCCCGTCGCCAAGCCGAAACAACGGAAATGCATTTGCATTCAACGAGTTCGCGGAAAGACCCTCATGCGAGGCATGGAGCTCTCCGACTCGGTCTGCTTTGACTTTCACAAAGGCATGGGGCTTCCCCTCGCAACGTCGCTCCTCGTCGTAAAGGAGCGCGACGACCTCATCACGGGCTTCCAGTCCTCCGACACGCCCGACTACCTCGGCAGCGCAGCCGATCCGTCCAAGCGCTACTTTCTCGGCTCCGAACTCGAGTTTGACCATGACCTCGTGGCCTTTACAGACTGCAGCCCCGAACTCTCCCGCGCCGCCAAGGGCGTCAAGGTGTGGTGGATGATCAAGTTGCATGGGCTGGAGGCGTGGGCCGCCCATTATGACCATCTGCTCGACTGCGCCGCGTCGGCGCGCGCCAAACTGGCGCAGATCCCTGGCCTCGTCCTCGGTCCGTCGGGGCTCAACATTGTAACGTTTCACGTTCAGTCGGACGACGATGACGTGGCACGCACAAACGCGAGGACAAACAATCTCGTGGACGATCTGACAGCCCGTCGAAAAGTGCTCTTGTCGCAAGCGTCGTACGTCGAGTCCAAGTCCGGAGAGACCTATTCGCTGGCCCGTGCGTGTCTTCAAAACGTCGCGACAACCCAGGCGACCGTCGACCTCTTGGTCGGTGAAGTCAAGGCCGTCGTCGATGCTGGCGTGTCACGACCGGGGCCATGACGCGTGCTCGAATGCGTCAAATGTGCTGAAGTCTGCCCCGTGGTCGCAAGTCGAACCGAATCGTGTTATGATATCCGTCTACATTTTTTTGTTGGACGGCTCTACGTCGACCCGACGAGGCTGCTCGCTTGCTGCAGGTGGCGCAAAAAGGCCGCTGGCAAGGCCAATTGGTCCGTCATTGGTTGTCGCTGAAACCAGTGGACGATGGTCGCCACGTGTTGTTGCCGCACGGCGGGCGTCGGGACTGCTTGGGCCACTTCAAGCAGCGCGGTCGCGGCGGCCAGTTGGTGACTTGGCTCTGTCGCCCAACTCGTCAACAACCACACGACGACATGAGACAGACGTACCTGCATCCGACGACGTGAGCACCTGTTGCAATGTCGCGACCATCTCGTTGGCGTGGTTGATTAGCAACGCGTCACTGAACCCAAACGAAAAATATGTGGCCGCGCTCACGCCTACGATCGTCGCATTTTCAATGACAATCTCGCAACGACAACGACGAGGATTCGTCCATACCCATGAGTCGCAAGCGCATGGCCGACGGCGGCGCGGCGGCGTCGACAAGGATCGGGACGTGGGTGTGGCACCACTGCCAGCCTTTCACGCGGAGTAGGAGCCGCAGACTCGCGCACGCTTCAAACAGATCGGTCGGGGTATCGACGGCATCGCGAAAGATGGCGGTAAAGGCATCGCTTGAAATGGATGGCTGGAGGCGGCAGAGCAGTGTCAATTCTTGGACGTACATGAGTTGCTCGGTCTGCGCCGCCGCCGCGTCGTACAATTCGCCGAGCTAAAACACTGTCAAATGCCTCGACCACAAACAACGTACGAGAAATCGAATGGTCGTGGGGAGGAGCGCCGCCGAGGGCGATCCGATGGGCGACAAAACGAGTGGCCAAGACTGGCCGATGGCGATGGCGTCCCAGATAGATCGGTTCGATTCCACGAGGCGGTCGACGACGAACGCGCGACTGCATGCGACGAGGTTGGCACGCCGCGCGAGGAGTGTGTGGATGCGGCACCACGTGCTTTGGACTTTAGGGTTCCGGATGAACTTGCGCGTGAGGTGGTGGGCGATGAGATGGAGGACCGATGCAAGGTGCGCAGCATTGGGGTGCGTGAGCTGCCAGAAAAAGTCCACGTAGATGGGTGTCTCGGGCACGACGGCCACGCCCGTCTTGAGCATCGCGGCCGTGATCGTCTCGACTGAGAGGTGGTGGTGCTTGACGAGGCCGTTCAGCGCGCGCTCCATGCACGTGTTCTGGGTCTCATGAGGGTCAAAACTCAAGCACGAGACACGTACGCGAACGACGGGGTCATCGATGGTCCGCATGGCCTGCAGAAACGCTTGGACGATAAGCGTCGCGCGGTGCGGATTCTTGGCCATGGACTTTTGGTGGATCGTCAGCTGCAGCATATGTAATTCGGGCACCACGTGTGGTTGGGCTGGCGTGTCGATTTGAGTTGGCCCTCGTGCGTCTGGGCTCGATGGTTTCTTGAAGAAAGGCGACGCAGCGTCAAGACTTGTCTCGTCTGGAAGCGGTCGCTTCCGGGATGGAGTGCTCTTGGGTGGTGTGCGTCGAGGCGACAAAGGCCGTGGACTCGTGGCCATCGGTTGCCTTGGACTGGCCTCGCCATACTCAATGGAGGAGTGGGTGCTTGTCATGACCTTTGGAAAGGAAGCTTTTGGAATGAGTGGCCCTGATGGCGTCTTCTTCTCGGACATGTCATCCAAATCCGAATCCATCCAGCTCATCGAGTCTTGTGACGCGTCGTCGTCATCCTCGTTGGCATCCTCGCGTGTCTTATCATCGTGGACAATGACAGCGTTGTTTGCGTTGCTGTCGTCGCCCTTGATGCAAACGTTGTTGTCGACGTGGTTTGGACCGTCCTGTGCAAGGTTCCCGCCGCCCGTGCTCTTGTCGCTGCTGCTGCAACTGCTGCTGTCGTCGTCATCGTCGTCGCTGCTACTGCTTGACCCCAAAGAGAGTTGCACTTCGTCAAGCGCGGTCAAGGTCTACAACACCGACGATGGGATCTTTCCGATCGCAGCAATCGAGAACGCACCGCTGCTGTCAACGGTTGAGGGGCAAAGACATGCTCAGGTTGGCTCGCTGTGACCTCCAAGGCAGCGCACTAGACCGCTTTGAACTCGCACAAACGTTCAACAGGATAAATCCTACCTTGTCTTCCAGGGCACGAATGCGCCGAAGATGCTCTTCCGTCGCGGCGTTCTGTTCTGCGATCGTCCGCTGCAGGGTCGCAATCGTCTCCTGGTATTCCTCCACCTGGACGCGGTAGCTCGACAGTTTCTCTGCCGCCTGCTTCATCCGCAGCTTCGTCAGCGTTTTGTATTCGCGGAGTCGCGCGACTTCCTCCTCGAGGTCCTTGATGCGGGCCATGCTCCAAGTGTTGTTGGCAGCATACAAAGACTCTGAAATCAAATACTCTATATAAATGGATATCACAGTATAGTTGATTCAACCAAACCCTGCGACATATTATTCTCCAATCCCACTTCAACATTGAAGGACACCATTTTTTGGTCTGAATTCGACTGTTCAACTCTATTTTTGCAGCGATCGAATGTGGGCCAAGCACTCGTCACGTGAAGCCTTTGGGTGCGCCAATTGGAACGCAATCACCGCATCTTGCAACCCTTTCATGCCCGGTCCTGGCTTCACCCCGAGTGCGTCCATCAATTCCTTGCCCTAGACAAATATATCGATGAGCATACTCAAACAAGATACAACAACTGTTGCCAACGTACATTGAGCAACGGTTTTGTTTCCCAGACTCGATCGAGGCCCAAGTCAGCGACCAAGTTCGCCAACGCCGTGTACTTGGCTCGGGTCGCTTCCTTCTCGGCGCCATCGACGACAACTTCATGGACGTATGCAATGTCGGCGCAGAGCGTCCAGAGGTCGCCTACGTCGCGGAGGAGGAGACCAAGGGAGACGCGGTCCCAGGATGCGATGGCCAGCTGGAACCGACGAAAGTGTTTGAGCACCAGCCCGCCCACGTGGTCGGCGTCCTTGGCTGGAAACTGTTGCCATCATCGTGAGCAACATTAAGTTGCTTGATCGAGGAGTGTACCTTAATGGATTCGCGGATGATGGTATGGGCCACGGGTACTTGCTTTTTCTTTTGCAACGACGTCCAATCGGCCAGCGGCAACAGCACCGCCGCGAGGTACTGGAGGCGAAGATGCGTCGCATCGGCGGGCAACGCATGGCGGTGGGCGCTCCATCTAGACACAAATTGCGACTGAGCAAGCAGCCAACAACACACAGCAACAATCCCACGTACGCTTCAAGCTCCAAGACACAGGCATGTGAGGTCGCCCAGTTGTCAAACGTTGTTTCCGAGGCCGCATCCACGACGGCGTATGGCCCCGGCGGCAGTTCAAACACACAAGAGTCGAGGTCAAATTGGCGGAGGAGGCCAAGGGCCTGCATCGGGTGCGCCGACGAGCCCGTGAGCATGCCCGAGAGTTCTTTGCCCACGCGTTCGCGCGAGACTTTCTTCTTGAGTGCTTCCTACGTCGACCATCAAGACGAGGAATCCAAGGACAGCATGGTCATCGTACGCGGACTCGCGGGTCTTCCAGCGCTGCGACGAGATTGTCGGCGAGGGGAAACTGAAAGCGCGAGGCAAAACGGACGGCGCGGAGGACACGCAGTGGATCATCAAGGAACGTAACGGTTGGATCCAGCGGCGTGCGGATGAGTCCGTCGGTCAAGTCGGCAAGGCCCTGAATATGTGTTGTCGATCGAAGGGCAAGATGAGGACGCCGCACCTGCTCGGTCAAGTCTTCGACTGCCTTGGTCGCGAGGTTGTAAAATAGACTGTTGATGGTAAAGTCGCGACGTTGGGCGTCTTCGAGCGGCGTGCCAAATGCCTACGAGATAAGACGATCAACGGACGCCGATAATACGCGGCAGACCATGCTCGGGATGCGGTGGGCTTCGTCGTCGGCGTAGGTTTCCGCACGCAAATTGACAAAGTCGACCCATCCGTTCCCAAGTTGCATCGTCGCGGTTTCGAGATGCTTGGATTGATCCGGGTTGGCCTACGTGAGCGAGCGGTCACGAGGGACGGAGACGACGACGACCTTGATGATCCCGACGGGATGCGTCTTGTGCCCGTGCTGGGTCTCGTACGCATTCACGAGCTCTGCAAACGCGGCACCCGTCATCTTGTCCAAGACAATATCAATGTCGTCGCTGAAGCGGCCGAGGAGCTAGGCCATCCATGAGGATCCGCGGCGGGAGTTGAGAGGAACGTACCTTGTCCCGCACCCACCCACCGGCGACACGCAGCGTTAGGTTGAGATTGTTTTGCTTCTCCACATCAAGAAGGAATTCAAAGAGCTTCTCTTCGTCGGCTGTGAGCGCAATCGATGTTGACAGCGCGGTCATCGAACTGCTCTTGCGCTTCATGGAATGCCTGGTGTTGTCCCGCCAGTATTTTTATACGGAAAACCCTCGAACGGATACAAACAAAACGATATTTTAATGACCGTAGTCGTGGCCAGTTATGGTCTTTGGAGTGATGGTCTGGATCGAACCCAACGTGCATTGCCGAATGCCGCGCCGCCATCCGCCGCCGCAAGAATCTCCATGCCACATTCTCCGCGGTGATGTTTCGTCCTATGGGAGACAAGCAACGAGATCCTCGCGGCACTGTGCGTACACCAACTGGCAACGCTGCCGTCCTCCATCTGCTCGGCACTTCGACAGTCCCGAAGAATCGACGCATCGCTGCCAACTGTCAACCGTCACACCGACGAGACTCCATCGATCATGCCGAGTTGACCAACGTGCACCTCTCTGCGGGCGTCTCGCATCCAACTTGTGGTTGCGGCACATCGACAGACGCGCCATGCGAAAACATTTGCGGTGTGGCGCAATGGGTCGACTGTGGAACTGCAGCGGGAATGTTGGTCCACCCGATGAAACGTCCACACTTCCCATTTCAAAAATATGAAGCTCCCGCCTGCCCTCCGTCTCGGTGACACGATCGCTTTCTTCGCCCCCGCGTCGGGCCTCGCAGTCCCGGTCGTCCATCGCCTCATGCAAGGGAAGGCGTTCTTTGAATCGCGCGGCTACGTCGTCAAGCTGTACCCGTCGTGCTTTGCCTCGGGTGCGTACAGTTCCACTAGCGGTGAAGAGCGCGCCGCCGAACTCATGGACGCGTTCCAGGATCCATCCGTGAAGGCGCTCATCTCGACGATCGGTGGCCTCACGTCGCACGAGATGCTCGAGTTCCTCGACTTTGACGTGCTCCGCGCGCATCCGACCATCTTCTGCGGCTTCTCTGACGTCACGACCCTCCATCTCGCGCTCCACGCACACACCGAACTCGTCACGTTCTACGGCCCCAGCGTCCTCTGCCAGTTTGGCGAATTCCCCGCGCCGCTTCCGTACACGGTCGATTCGTTCTTCCGCGCGGTCGCAGCGCCCCCGACGCCCATCGGCCACGTCCTGCCCTCGATCGAGTGGACCGACGACAAGTCGATCAACTGGTTTTCCAAAGCTGACATGACGACGCCGCGGCCCATGCAACCCAATACGACTGGCCACGAGTGGCTCCGTGCCGGCGCCGCCCGCGTGACCGCGCCGCTCCTCGGCGGGTGTCTTCCCGTCCTCCTCAACGTCTTTGGCACGCCGCACATGCCATCACTCAACGGATGCATCCTCCTCCTCGAGACCCCCGAATCGGACGCGGCCTTTGACCAGGGCATGTCCATGGACGCGGCCAACCGGTGTCTGGGCGTCCTCCGCGCGAACGAGACGCTCCGACACGTGCGCGGCGTCGTCGTCGGTCGTCCGTTCGCACTCTCTGCTGATCAAACGACCGAATTGAAGCGACTCGTGCTGTACCACACGCGCGGCTACGAGTACCCGATCGTGTTTGGCGTCGACTGTGGCCACTCGGACCCGCTTGGCACGTGGCCACTTGGGGTGCCTCTCACGTTGGACGCGGCGGCCAACGTTGTCTCGATCGACGGGCCGGGGGTTCAATAGGCAACTCAAGTTGGACACGATTGAATACATGAGTCAAGTTGATTGGGCACATGTTTGCGTTTCCCCTTTGAGAAATCGTTGCCAAGTGATATGCCTGTCGAAAGCGGTGGTGGTGCGACAAAGCTGGAGCAGCTATGCAATTCCATGGCGGTTCATGTCAACCACACCTGTATATCAAATCGTATATCAAGTGATTCCAAAATCTGTTGCTACATACTGCCATCCACATGCCACACCCTAGCAACTGGGTTTCCTTGACTACCAACAAAAAACAGAGCATGGAAACACACAGAAACACGATATATTACGACGCATTCGACAACAAGGCGGGAGTTTGATTACAAGATGGCGATTTGGCTCTGCCCAGTTTGGAGCACAGCCGAGGTGTCTGGGTACATGACCGCGTCGTCCTTGTCTTCTTCGAGCTGGGCCTTGCGACGGTTGTAGACGATCATCGCGGCCACGGCGCAGCACCCGACAAAGGCCGTGCCCACGAGCATGTACGAAAGGCCCGAGCCGGACGACTCTTCCGCCGCGCCCATGCCGCCAATCTTGGTCGTGCCGTCGCCGCCGCCGTTGATCTTGGTGCCACTAGTCGACGTGGAGGCAGGCGGTGCGCCACCCGCGTCCCCATTCACAGTCTCGACCGACGCTACAATCGCATCGGGGCTTGTGATCGTCAACGTCTCGTTGGTCGAATTGGCCAAGTGGTTGAATGCCGACGTGCCATTCACCGACGATGCATCCGTGGCATTGTCGGACGTGGTCGTGTTGGCCGCGTCCAAGGTCGCGTTGGGGGCGACGGTTGTCACGTTCGCGGTCGTTGGTTC
>VJMH01005685.1:0-35399 GCA_009835185.1 Aphanomyces stellatus | reverse complement strand
CTCGAGATGGCCAAGGTATTGCTCCAGCATAAAGCAACGCACTCGGACGCTGCGATCGACAATGCTGCCGCCAATGGCCATCTGGATATGGTCCAATATATACACGAGACACGTGAGAGCAAATGTTCAACCCAGGCCATGGACGGCGCCGCTGCTAATGGCCACCTCGAGGTCGTACAATTCCTACACGACCACCGCACCGAAGGTTGCACCACTGACGCCATCGACGAGGCAGCAATCCATGGGCACGACTCGATTGTCCGATTTCTGCTGGCCAAGCGAAAAGAAGGCGGGAGTGTGAAGGCCATGAATGCGTACGTGGCCAAAGGTGACTTCACCATGGTCATGCTGCTCGCCTTGGGGAAATGCTCATCGGGTAGTGTGAATCTTGCTGCTGCACAAGGACAATTGGACATTGTAAAATACCTCGTTGGCCACAAGGAAGTCGCCTTCGCGACACCAGCAATTGAAGCAGCTGTGAAGCACGGGCATGTGGATGTGGTTGAATATTTGCACAGCCGACGCCCCGAGATGTGTGTGGCCAAGTTTATGCAGATGGCCCACGCTGCGAACCAGTCGTCGATCGTCGAGTACTTTGACAGCCGTCGATGCACGTGCTGCCAAGGCATTGGCCGCGACGAACTTCTGGCTGCAAAGACCACGAAGAAACGCCGGCGGAAGAATTAGGCAGTAAATTGAAGCAGGCACTATATTTCTCAGACTATACCTTGGACAAGTACTGACTTGCAATTTCTACTTTCTTTGTCGAAACTTGGTTCGTCCAACTCAACAATACTATTACATCAACCACAACGATTGAGTCTCGATCAATCAACCTAATTCCTCCGCCGGCGTTTCTTCGTGGTCTTTGCAGCCAGAAGTTCGTCGCGGCCAATGCCTTGGCAGCACGTGCATCGACGGCTGTCAAAGTACTCGACGATCGACGACTGGTTCGCAGCGTGGGCCATCTGCATAAACTTGGCCACACACATCTCGGGGCGTCGGCTGTGCAAATATTCAACCACATCCACATGCCCGTGCTTCACAGCTGCTTCAATTGCTGGTGTCGCGAAGGCGACTTCCTTGTGGCCAACGAGGTATTTTACAATGTCCAATTGTCCTTGTGCAGCAGCAAGATTCACACTACCCGATGAGCATTTCCCCAAGGCGAGCAGCATGACCATGGTGAAGTCACCTTTGGCCACGTACGCATTCATGGCCTTCACACTCCCGCCTTCTTTTCGCTTGGCCAGCAGAAATCGGACAATCGAGTCGTGCCCATGGATTGCTGCCTCGTCGATGGCGTCAGTGGTGCAACCTTCGGTGCGGTGGTCGTGTAGGAATTGTACGACCTCGAGGTGGCCATTAGCAGCGGCGCCGTCCATGGCCTGGGTTGAACATTTGCTCTCACGTGTCTCGTGTATATATTGGACCATATCCAGATGGCCATTGGCGGCAGCATTGTCGATCGCAGCGTCCGAGTGCGTTGCTTTATGCTGGAGCAATACCTTGGCCATCTCGAGTTTCCCATCCCCGGCTACAACGTCGAGGAGATTCAAGTGTTGGCACCATCGGTATGTGGCATGTCCAGTCTGCTTGGATGGGATGCGATTCCGCAGGCCCCAATACGTGTGCCCATGTCCATGCCTCGCCTGAGCGTACTCGATGGCATGTTGCACAAAGAGGTAGTGGCCACTTTCTGCGGCAACTTCAATATCCGAGTACGTGGTCAAGCTGCCATGCCGCATGCATCTTCGATTTGGCCTTCTCAAGAGCATCAAGATCGACAGGTGGCCGTGAAAGGCAGCGAGCTGGCACAAATGGGTCGCAGACGAGTGGACATCGTTGGGGCAGTTGGTCATTGGGTCGATGTAGCTACCATCCCATGGCAGCCGCCGCTCCTTGGCGTTCTCGCAAATGCGATCCATGAGTTCCAGATTGCCATTAAAGGCCGCGTATTCGGCCACGAGGTCGCGAAGTCGAGGATGCATGGCCAGCATCTCGTACAAGTTGGCCGCCGCGCGAGGGGTGTCGATAGCAGCTGCCATGAGTTGATGCCGATGCTCCATGAGAGTTGGCAGGGTCTCCATGTCGACATACGTTCCTTTTCCGCTCGGGAAGAGCGAAGCGGTCGCTTGTTGCAGGATGAGGCGCCCGTGGATGCCTTGGATCGTAGGGCACTCGAGTATCGCTCGGATCGCCCCATTCACACCATGTTGGAAACTGCACACAGTCAGAAAGAGGGGCGGGGAATGCAAGACAGCAGCTCCTGCAACTGCCATCGAGTTCAAAAAAGCAGGATTTGAGTTTCAACCTTGTCGCGACTCTTCGTGGATCACGGCGGATCAAATTCAAGAGAGCGTTTCAGACCGAAAATCTGGCCACCTCTGAGAAAAACAGGTTCCTTTGAAAAAACCAAGTTCAAGCCACTCATAATCTTGACAATTTCAGATGCCACCGACGCGATCAGCGAATGCGAAAGGGTATACTGTATTTAAGTGTGATGGTCTCTGAATTGGACCGAAAGGTGAGGCATCGTCCATCGTACAGCTTTTTCAACAGCAAAGCTTAGTGGACTGCCAACAACTAAACTACGTGCTAGGTTGGAGCAAATGAAGGTTCTCTTCTGGTCGTCGTGATCGTTCCCGGGTCATGACTCTCCATCCAATTAAGAGCGCAACGACCACCAAGCTTGCGAGGATGATCCAAAGGGCCAGCCAACCCTCGTTGCCTTGCGTCGATATGACGTCGATGGCCGTGAGGGCGTAGACCATCGAGAGCTGGGTCGTGTTGAAGAGCACGCCGCGGTCCAGCAGCGTCGTCGCGAGGACGGACGCCGTGTCATTCTGCCGCAACATGTCGGCTTCCAACGCTTGCTGGACGCGGTGCATGGTCGCGTTCGAGTCAACCTCGACTTTGAAGTGAATCTCGAGCACGGTCGTCGTTGCTGTGACGATCGCCCCCCCTTCGGGCAATGTTGTCGATGATGACGTGGCAATCTGCACGTCGAGGACGTCGTCCAACAGGACTTGGCTCACGTTGGGCCACGTGGTGTTGGCAAGGACGGCCCATATGGCCTGTGAAAACTCGTCGTCCGAGCCGGCAAACGTCGCGCGTGTGGCACCCTGGATACGAACGGACGACATCACGTTGTACGACACGACAATTGAATTGCCGTCGTCGTCGTTGGCATCGGTGGTCAGAGGGTACGACTTGGGCGCGCACTCGAGTCTACAGGACGGCATCTGTGAGAGGGCATAGTTGCATTCGTCCCGTGCGGCCACGTATTCGACGGCGCACTGCGACTGGGCGCACTGCAATAGCCCGGGGTAGCACGCACAGCCATCGTAGAGCGAACTGCATTGGTGGAATTGGGCCTCACACGCATTGCGCACACAGGCGGATTGGGACCAAAACGCGGGGCGTGTGAAGACGACGACGGGAGTCGGCCGGCGCGAGTAGTAGTAGTAGTAGCGCGGCTGAGGCACATAGACGTACTGGGGACTCGCGGTGGCGCGTGGTTTTGGCGGCGGGGCTACGTAGCGAGGAGCGGGTGGCGGCCACCACCGAGCGGGAGAAGGTCGTTGGCCAGGAGCGGGAGCAGGACCCGGAGCGGGCCGCACGGCGGGGGCGGGGCGCGGTACCAGGCGCGGCACAGGTCTGGGCGCGGGCGCGGGTCGGGGTGCTGGTCTTGGCGCAGGGCGAGGGGCCGGACGCGATGGGGGTCTGTAGTAGGCACTGCCGCCGTTCTCTCCGTGATGCATATGACTGTGAAATCTTCGAGTGCAGTCGCGCAACACGAAGTGCCAGTTTGAATTTGTTTGAATGTTTAAAATTGCATAGAGTTTACAAGAGATATGGATGTTGGATTTATATGGATTTGGCAGTTATTCGGATACTGCGATTTGAATTATCCGGAAATGCAGCGATCAACACCACGGCGGTTTGACGTGATTCCGACAAGTGGACGTTAATTACCCCCAAGGTGCCACGTGGAATTCGCTTGGGTTAAAATCAACAAAGACATCCAAATCGAGGACTTAATATTTACATGGAGGATTCATGAGTGGGGCCTAACATTCGCACCTTGTCGTCTTCACGTTGTGCAAACGTCTTTTCCAGTCGTTGCTGCTTCCGCCGGTAGCGGCAGTAGAGGCACGCCAAAAGTGCCAAGAGGGTGCAGACGATACTAAAGGCCAGCGCGTTGTCTAGAACATGGGTTAGTCAACGATTCGCATCACGTTGTACCAGAAGACGACAACTCCGTTCCTACTTCCCAATCAAACTCGTCATCCTCGACCGTCGTTGGATCGATGGCTGACAGCGTATACTCAAACGAGAGCTGGCTTGCGTTGAAGAGCACACCACTTTGCAGCAAGCTGGACGCCATGATGGACGACCCATTCGGACGCTGCATGTCTTGGTCCAAGGCAAATTGCACTTGGTACATCGATGCGTTCGAGGCCACGTCCACTTCAAAGTCGATGAAGAGCACCGCGGACGGTCCTCTGCCGCCAATCGTGACACTGCCGTCCATGTCCAGCGGGGCAAACTCAAGATTGCGTCCGCGTGACGCGCCGACCGTGGTCTCGTTGGTCATTGTGACGACCACTTGGCTGGCGTTGGCGAGCGTGGCGTTTTGCATGGCGGCCGCGACTGCTTGCGTGAAATCAAACTCGGAGCCAGCAAACGCAGCGGCCGTCGTGCCTTGGATGCGAACGGACGACACGACCTTGTACTGCACGTTGGTCGGGGTCGGATACACGCGTGGGTTGCACTGCAGGCGACAGGACGGTCGATACGAATACGCAACGTGGCATTCGTGCATGGCGGTGTCGTATTCTGCGCGGCAGTGCGCCCGGGCACACCGGAGCAGGCCGGGAAAGCAGGCGCATCCGTCGTAGAGCCACATGCACCGGTCAAACTCGGCGTGGCACGTGCCGAGGGAGCATGGCGCTTGTGTCCAGTACAGAGGTCGCGTGTACACCACAACGACAGTGGATGGACGAGAGACATAGACGGGTTGGGGAACGTAGACATAATGGGGGATGGGCGTCGCACGCGGTTTCGGTACGATTGGCTTTGCAGGCGAAGGTCGTTTGGGACTTGGAGCTGACGGTGGCGGTGCGGGCCTCGATTTGGGCGGTGCAGGTGGCGGTACGGGGGCTGGCTTAGGTGCGGCGGGAGCTGGCTTGGGTGGAGCTGGCGCAGGTTTGGAGGCCGGTCGCGGCGCGGGCTTGGACGGGCTTTTGGGACTCGAAGGTTTGGACGCTCGTTTGGCAAAAGGAGGCGCGAACTTCGTCTGGGAAACGGTATCATTCATGGGCATCGGCGTTGACCGGTCGATGCAGTTGAAGAGAGATTGTCAAAGTATGAACAGTCATCTAAAAGTGATTTTGAAACCCCCAAGACCGCAAATGATTGCACCCCGACGCAATTGCAGGCACGACATCCTTTTGATTGATATCATTGGCCCGCATCAAAGGTGTGCCACGTCAAATTTGGTATGCAGCTACGTTGGTGTCGTTGATGCACATTTTCGAGCTCGTGGCAATGCTTGTTCGGTAATGCGGCGACACAAATCTGTCGATTCTGGCGCATTTTCGTCTTCAATCCTCGCACGTGCGAGTGCCCACCGTATTCTTGGGATATATCCCAAGACTTAAAGGACGCTCACGGACGCTGTACTTGAATTAATAAAACCAAAATTCCAAAATGGCAATTGCCACCACCGCTAGTGTGATGCGATAACCAGTTGTGCCAGGCCAAGTTGACGGGCACACTTCGTATGCAAACGAGACCTCTGGGGTCGCAGCAGGGTATCCCCCGGGGCAGTAAAAGACGTAGCCAAGGGCTAAGCCAAAGACTAAAAGTCCGTGCATGAAGCGCACCATGTAAATGACAGCGCGAGGGGTGCGGAAGCCTGAACCCTGGACCAATTGAAGTTCCAACTGTTGGGTTTGGTTGGCCAGTGGCACGTCGTCACTGAAAGCGATGTCACGGCGTGTCGTACAAAAGAGTACCTTTACCTGTTGTCGACGATGACGTTGGCAAAGCAACTCATGTCCCAATAGAGCCACGACTGGATCACATCGGTCGGAAACAAGAGCCATGCTTTGAAACTTGTAAAGCTAAAGCCTAGTCGATCGCGTAAACAATGACGTGGTCCGATGGCAAGGTAAACACAAGCAACGATACCTGTCGTCAAGTGCGGTTTTTCCTTGACTTTGCCTTTCAACCGGCGGTAGTACACGACGTTGACGTTGTGTGCGTTGTTGGCCGACTATGACAGCCTCGTCACATGCTGACCACAACCAGACGACGTCGTACCTGATTCTCAAGCATTTCCACCCAAATGGCCTTTGGGAACATGCTCTGGCGCTTGAGAACATTCGCGTAGACGAGGCCTTTGGACACCCAGCGGGCACAATTACCGCTCGGTTTCGACGGCAAGTGGAACACTTCGCGGACTAAATTTTCCCAGAAGCCGCCCGTGATTTCAAACGAGCAGCCCTTCCCATCGGCCTTGAAGCGATGGGATATCGCTTGGAAATGGTGGTCCAAGGCGCGCATGCTGTCAGGGTGGACGTCTTCGATCCGGATAGAGCAAATATCGCGCGAAAAAATACCCCCCTACGTCCACAAAATATATACACTTGGCCGCGCATCAATGCTAATAATTTTGCAAACCTTTCCTTGGTACCCCAAGATGTAATCTTCTGGGTCATCGTAAAATTCAATCAGCTGGTGACCTTCTTCGGGTCTACAACAAATTCGCGCGTGACGTGGCGAAACCTCAGGTAAACAACGAACCGGCAAATGTTGACCAATTTTTGCTTCCCACATGGCAACGTATAGCTAATCGAATAGCACTGTCAGTTGCTCGTGCATTGGCATGTGTACCGAACGGCCGAGTGGGCCCAGCGTCCCAACTGCGACGGATGCAGTGGGCATTTGTGTACTAGCACTTCCACGACGATGTATTCGATCGCCGGTGGCTTCGACCGGCCCAAGAAGGTGTCAATGTCGCTCTACATGCAAACGTTATGAACTGTTCGGTCCATGACATAAGCAAGACCAATTGAAAAGCGAAATCGGGTTTTCGAGGGTTCGCCGGCGGGTACATGATGTACGTGCTGTGCTGGCTGGTTCGGAAACGAGCCAAGAGCTCTTTCCATCGGTTTGGCGTTGGCGATTTGTCTCGGATCTGGTCCATCGCTTGCTTCCATCGCAGCTTCGACCTCGACACAGGCTGGGCCGTTGCTGTATCGGCGGCCGTGTAGGCTGCGTCGGCCGCGCTGCTACTGCCGACATATTGACCTTGACGAGGGAGGATGCAGAGAACGAGTGTACCTTCGAAGGAGCGGCGTGGATGTTGTCGTCATGGTTGCAGTCATGGGAGCAAGCGTGTGCACACCACCACACGAGAGAAGACTTGATGTCAATGAGCGAACGCTCCTCCTCCCTCGCACACCATTACAGTGCACACGATTACACTGGAGCTGGATAAATTACCCTTTCAAGTACAAACTCATTTTGAGTGTCTGAAATGGGCTTGGAGTCGTAATAATAATATTTATTGCTTTTCTTCAAAAAGAAAAGCATAAAATTTATTTTGCATGTTTATACCTATTTAAAAATAGGTATAAACATGCATGTATATTGCATGAATGATTGACCACAAGTTTGCAGTTAAAGCAATGCGTCGTTTTTCCGATTTTTGATGGTTATCCGGATGGCTCAAGATCCGATGGGACGAATTACGCCAATTGTTGTCGAGATACTCTCGCAAAGTACCAAAAATTGGTTTGGTCTATACTTCAAGGTGATCGGCTGCCTGAAGAAGGTCCTCCTCCCACGCGGCGTCATCGCTGGCGCTTGAATGTCTTGCGCATGGAAACCATTCGTTGTCCACGTTCTTTTGAGCCAATTGCAGCAGCCCCAAGAGCACCCCAAAAAAAAATCCTCTCGGTTTTCAAAAGAAGACAAAAACAAGAAATTGAAGGCGCACCGCATGTTTTGGCGAGTCTGAATATACGGATAGCACAGGGTCGAAGAAATTTGAACATGGTGCGCAGGATTGATTTGACCAAGATGGCCTGTCATGGGCTGTTTGGAGTGCAAGGGTCTCCTGGCAAGATACGTCAGCAAGAACATGACGAGGGTCAAGCGCATCGAACAACAACTTCAATATGCTCCATTCGCCGCCGAATTGGCAAACTCAACTTGGCCGTTTGCCCGGTTGTCTGTTCGTACGTGTTGGTCTCGTCGCGTACACAGCTCCTCGCGCATCGATGGTGTGCATTATCGTTCGGTCGTTACTCGGTCTTTGTTTTGGTCGCCTCGACTGCCGCTTTTTTCGGCACGAGTCCGCGCAGCTTTTGGACGAGCCAGCCCAAGTTGCTTACCTTGCGTTCGTGTCGGAGGAGGGCATTCACGACAATGCCAAGACTCATGGCGACGACGGCGGACGTGAGCACAATGACATTGTACGGCATGCTAAAATCGGGCGTCGGCAGCGGCACGAGCAGCGGCTCGGTAAAGAATGTCGTCGTGCTATCGTCATCGCTTATCGTCCACGACGCCGCGGGGACGTCAAAGCCGCGGTTCGAGTCGGGCGGGTGCAATCCCATGGGCAAGAACGCCTTGTCAAAGACGTAGGCGAGGACGACGTCTTGTTCTGGGGCAATGTCAACTTGAAAGGCCAGCTGCGACGGGTTGCCCATCAGCGTGGCCGGTGTAATCGCCAGCGACGGCAAGCGCAGCGGGTCCACTGGGACGCCGTTCACAGCGAGTTGGAACGAGTTAAAGTAGACGCGCAAGTACCATGGCATTGTTTCGTGGTAGGTGACGCGGACCGTCTTGGTCGGATGGGTGTTGACAAGGCGGAGCCCAATGCCACCTTGTACTTGGCCGTGGCCCGTGAGGTAGCGGTGGCCAACAACGCCAAGATACGGCAGTTGCGGCGCCGCGTCCATGGGTTGATGGAGCCACGCGGATGTGGTGGTGGCTGACGAGAGCGAGGCGACGTGACGATGGAGGGTGTCAGCCGGCTCGATGCGGAGCACAGAGGGGACGTTGATGGCCGACGAGTCGAGCGAAGGCAATTCGGTCGAGACCAAGGAAGTGGCAGCGAGCGGGCAGGCAGTGGTGGACGTGGCGCCGAGGAGAGTGGCGAGCGACCACGAAGGCGACGCGACGCGGCGGACTACCGTCAGCGACTGATGCAAACGAAGGCGACCGTCTGTTTCCTTGGTCATGCGTAGCCCCATAGAGAGAAAGTCGGCGTCGAGGACATGCAACGGACGGATCCATGCGCCGAGCCCCGCGTGGGCGCGACATGGAAGGAGTTTGAGCCATGGACTCAGGTTCTCCGTGCAGAGTTCTTCGCGCGGGAGCATGCCGTGGAGCAAAATGGACGACGACGAGGAAGAAGTGGGAGAAGCATACACGACGGTCGAGTCCATCTTGTTGAGCGACGCCGAGAAGAGACCCGCGAGCTGTTGGGTCAAGCCGCGCCACTCGGCAGGATCGTGCAAAGTCGCCGTCAGCGACACCCCGTGCGGTCCATTGCCCATCGGGCTTCCCCACTGCGCGGGTTGCCACACACCGGTCGTGAATGTCAGATGCAGGTCGTCGACCCCGTACTTCTGAGCGACTTGCCGAATGCCCTTGGGGAAGACATCGAACGCCGAAGACGTGTTGGAGGACGTCGTGAGTTCAAAGTTGAAGTGAGCGGCAACTTTAGCGACATGAGGGAGCGGGCGAAGGGTGATTTCTTCCGTGTACGTCGCGTCAACATGTGAAGCACCTAAGGCGAGAACGGCCGCCGTCGCCGCGAGCCATGCAGGACAGCAGGACCTCATGAGTTTCCGGCAATCTTGGGGTCTGTCTGCGGAATTTGTATCCGGTTGTCCGGATAAAGCCGTACCAAAATGCTCTGACCGGGATTGAACCTTGACAGTATTAAGACAAATTATATACCTTTAGTAAAATATGCAAAATAACTCCTGATTGCTATCAATTACTACGTAGTATTTTATAGGGGGATTCAAATTGTCCACATTTTTTCGTCGTTGCGATTTGGTCCTTTGTACTCACCCAGATTTTCCATCAACGATTGCATCTCACAAGATGAACAACCCAAGGCATGTACTGCTACTACGTGGCTACCTCTCCATATTATACCTCATGCTTCGCGACTTTCACGAACTGTATTCAACCTCGCGATGAATGCTTGTCTTTATCACGAGATAGAGTTTATAATCGATGGCAAAAATAACTTCGTTTTGAAAATTTAGCTACATCTTTTTTTAAATGTAGCTAAATTTTCATAACGAAGCTACATTTAATAAAAATGTAGCTATTGATTTCTAAAAAATCAATAGCTTTATAAAAACATTAATATTTTGATACTCTGATGAATGGATATATATTGGTTTTTTAGAATCAATATATCTGAGTCCTCGCAATATTGTATTTTTAACAGAGGCCATGACCCAAGGCGTCACGAACGGTAGAAGTGCATTTGTCGGGTTTCAAGACGAGCGAATGAACACGTTCGGTGCTTCGTGGAGCCATAGTGCATCCATCTTTCAATCGATGTAAGATATTTTATGCTCGAAATTCCATCAACCAAAGGAGATATTCGCCATTGCCGGGCCTGCCATCGGCCACTCTGTCACGAAATTAGTAGCAAGTTGTGGGCAAAGTGGTTGTATGAACTACCTGTTGCGACAGCCGCCGAGAAGAGGCTCACAATGATTCGTCGTACAATCTCTGTGTGGGAGGAGATATCAACTGGTGCCGTAGAGATATCGTTTATTAAGGCACTTCCCAGGCCATGATATCAATTTATACTGTTGCACTTCTCACGTTGTCAACCAAAATGGTCGTCGTCGTTGCTTGTCAAGCTCCAATTGGTTGATTTTAAGCCAATAAAAATACCCCTTTTGTTATTTTTATTGTTTAAAAAATAATATTCAGGTCAAAATTCGTGACTCATAGAAATGCCCCCACACAAATTATAGTATAGCCAAGGGTGAGTTTTTCTGTCGTTATCTGTAGCCTCTCTGTTAAAAAACAATATTGTTTTTAATCAATATTAAAAAATCAATTATACCCATTCATCAGATTATCAAAATGCAAATCACAAAAGGAAATTTATTGTCACCTTCGACTTCACGACGAAACAAATATTATCTGTCATATTATGCATATGTTTCGCTTGAAATACACTTCCATACTCTATTCTTCTACACTTCTCGTCCCGCTCAATATAGTTATTATATAATTTGAATCTTTTCCAAGTGCACCATGCATGATCGGCAACTGATTGGCTGGCGGCGCCAAGCATGTGCTCGCCATTTCGAATGGAACGAGCACCGCACCATGATGATGTTGTTGGCGTCTCTCTTCATGGGGGCTGCCATGGCCGCCCGTGAAGCGCTTGATGTGTCCTCGGCGAATGCGATCGTGACCCTCCAACTACGACGACGCGACGCCGATCCCGTTCAACCAATATGCCGGCACGATTGATGTTGCCAACAGCAGCATGTTCTACTGGTATGTCGAGTCGGAAGCGAACCCATCGACGAACCCGGTCGTGCTGTGGCTCAGTAGTGGGCCTGGGTGTTCCTCCCTCGGCGCGCTCTTCACCGAAGTCGGCCCGTTTGTCGTCGAGAGCGATCTCTCCGTGAAGCGCAACCCGTACGCGTGGTATCACCATGCGAATGTGATCTTCTTGGACTCGCCCGAGGGTGTCGAGTTCAGCCAACCGCCGCTCGACGTGTACAACGATGCCGCGTTTCTCGACGCGTTTTTCACGCACCACCACCCTGCGCTCCGAGGCCGCGATCTCTACCTCTCGGGCGAGTCGAATGCCGGCATGTACATTCCATTCCTCATCGAGTGGCTCCTCGGCCGCGAGGACGAGTAGTCTCCGTTCCGCGTGGCAGGGTTCGCCATCGGCAACCCACTCACCGACGGCGCGATCGACGACAACTCGAGCGTCGAGTACTCTACTCGCTTGGACTCATCTCGCTCCACGACTACACGACACTCACGGCGCACTGCCAGACACTCACGGCGCACTGCCAGGACGCGCTCGTGGATTGTCTCCACACGGCCGCCACCTGCCCCGCGGCATGCAATGCGATTTTGGACGCCACGATTCTAGACCCCATGACCATGCAGGCCGACCCATACTACCACCGCTGCAACGTCTGCTTGCTTGAGAACCACCAAGCGATGGCGTACCAGTCGCGCAAGGTCCGCGGCATGCGTTCTCCGTCGCCGCGCCGCCGCTGCAACGACGCGTTTGCGACCGAGTATTTGAACATGCCGGCCGTGCCACGCGATCCACGCGCCGCGCGCCGCCGCCGTCTGGTTCCCGTGCAACGCGGACGTGAGTCGCCGGTACGCCAAGAGCGCGTCGACGCAGCCGGCGTACCGCACCTTCTTCCACAACCGCACTGCCGCCGTCGTCCCCGCCCTCGTCTACAGCGGCAACGCCGACTCCGATCGTCAACTTTCTCGGGACGCAGCAGTGGATCCATGCGCTCAACCTCCCACGCACGTCTGCGTGGCGTGCGTGGGTCGGCCCTGATGACCACGTCGCTGGCTACCTCGAGACGTACACCGAGGGCCTCACCTTTCGGACAGTCCAAGGCACGGGCCACATGGTCCCTGCCATGCGCCCGCTCCAAGCGCTCTATATGTTTGAGTGTTTTGTCTTTCCTGACCACTGCGCGACCTTTGACTACCCGACTGGTGAGATCGAGGACGTCGTGCACGCAGCGGCGGCCGTCGTGACCAGTGGCAGCGGGATGGATGCGTGGGTGTTTTTTGCCGCGCCCGTGGGTTTCCTCGTCCACACGATGGCCGTCGTTGTGTGTGTGCGAACGGACGACAGAGCCAAGTACCGCATGATCCCGTCGTCGTTGTCGTCGTCCGTTCGAAAGTGACAGCATGCGCGTCATCCTTGTTCAAGTTAATCAAGGACATGGATTTGAATGGTGAGAGCCAGGGGCGACGTCGCACAAGGCGATGGCCAACGACGAGTCGGGTGTCAAACTTGCCAACGGCGGCGCCGACGCAACGGCGAGGGGCACTTGTGTGAGCATGGTGTGAACCTACATGACAAGCATGAGCATGTACAAATGCCGATGAATGAAGAGGACGCAGCAGATGAGCGTGAGCCACAAGCTCCATGTTTGGAGAAGTTGTCGGTAGATGCCAGTCGCACTAAAACACCAGAGTAAGGGGGACAGACGGCGGTGGACGACAACCAATCTTCCATGACACCATCACAGGTCGAGAGCACAAAGGGAGGAACGTGCAACGGGTCATCGGGGCTGAAATCATCGAGTTGAGGGAGGGAATGAGTCGAGTCTCGTACCACAAGGCATCGTTGCAGCAGCAGAAACTCAGTCCAAGTCGCATGAGCGACGGAAACGCCGCGACAAAGACCAAGCTAGGCGTGCCTACGGCAACGAGGACGCACTGGGGGAGCAAGGTCAGGTCGTGGAAGGATGAGGATGGGTTAGACATGGCGGGCGTGCACGGAGGACGACGAGCGCCATTGACGAATGTTCATCCACACGAGAACACCCAGAAGGATGGGTGCGAGCCAAAAGAAGAGGCCGTGGACGGTCGCGGGGCTTCCATACTGTGCGGCGCCGCCTCGAACGACGACGACGTACACCATATCCCATGCGGCACAACCCAGCGCCACCTAGATTCAAGATTCGTCAAGGAGTCTAGCTTGCGCACGCGCACCATTCCAAGAAACGCGCTGGCGAGCGGCGCCAGTGAAGGACTCTCCATGAGATGAATTCAATATTTCCCTTGTCGGCTCGTCGTCGCCGTAAAAACCAACGCACGCGCTTCCTCGCCCCCTATGCGCCAGACAATGGCATCCACCGGAATCGCACCGGTGGCATCACCTTGGCGATCGTCCGTCCACACATCGGTCCATCTCCATCACCCCTCAGAACAAATCATTCCCTCAGCGATCCAAGAAACTGCCAACGCCCCATTTGCCATGTATGTGGGAGATGGGCGTTTCATTCTCGCGGGTCTCTGCTGGAGAAAACCACACTTGGTGTTTGTATGGTATCGAGAGTGTAGGTCCTCGCCTGCAACGCCTTGAGAGCGGGACTATTCCACATTTGACACGATGTCCAGCAGCCCTCTCAATGGAGTGAGCGTGATGCCGAATGCGACGGAACAGGAGCGATGTACGCTCCTCAATGGAGGCTTCAACGACTTCATCCAGGTCATGCTTGGTGTCATTGCGCTCTCCGTGCTCATCTTCAAGCGGTACCACGAACATCCAATGCGTCCAGTCAAGGTACAGTCGTCGTCGCAATCGGTCGTGAAAGGATGATCTTTGTGCTTGTAGATTTGGATGTTTGACGCGTCCAAGCAACTGATCGGCGCGGGCGTCGCCCATGTTGCGAACATGACCATCGCCATCATCCTCACAGGCCTCGCGACCGGCAGCAACCACCCCGACCAGGTACATTGTACCTCGATCATTTGTGATTGGTGCCCACGCCGTGTCTTCTGCAGTGCGCGTTTTACTTTGTCAATTTTACGATGGACACGTCGTTTGGCGTCGCCGTCAACTTTATGTTGCTCAAAGTCCTCGTTTGGGCCGCGGTACGACATATCTATCGACTTGCTTGTCCGCTCACTGCTTGCAGTTCCGTTTCAACCTTACGTCCCTTCAAGTGCCGGGCGATTATGGCCACCCGATCCAAGTGCGGTACGTCCCCATGAGTCTCCACGTAGTCTCATGGTCTCGTCAGTGTGTGGGCGATCCAATTGATTACGTGGCTCGTGATCATCTGCACGACAAAACTCATCATCGGGGCCTTCATCTACGCGCTCGAGACGCCACTGGGCGACATGGCATCGTGGCTCTTTGCGCCGCTGATCAACTACCCCAAGGCCGAGCTCGTCATTGTCATGGTGGCGTGTCCCGTCCTCATGAACGGCTTGCAATTCTGGGTACGTCGTCGTGTGTCGCATCCATGACATTTGCACAGATTCAAGACAACTTTCTCAAGAAACCAGCGTCGGGCATGGACTCGATCCCGTCGGACGAAGAAGAAAAGTCGCTCAGTCCAAGTCCCTCAACGATCGTGGATGGAAACTCCGTCTAATTTATTCGACTGCCGCGCACACACATCCAGGGGCGAGCGGCGTGCGCCATAGTAATATACATAAACATGGAGCTAGTACCTCCCAAGGCGACGTTCAACTGCTTTGTTTTGCAATCCTCCAGCCGACTGTTGGTCTGATGTGAGCCTTGGGGCATCGTTTGTTTCAAGCGGTGACACTTTCCAATATTTGGTCAAGAGTGGCCTCCTCGGGGAGAAGAGGTGATTGAACCATCGAGATCATCTTGGCGAATAGATTGGCTTAAGGGTTGTGTGCCGTCGATGACTGGCGAGGTGTAGATTTCCCAACAGACCATTGAGAGCGTCGTGGCCACCTGCTTTTGTGTCGAGTGACGACGGCCAACATCAAGTCGGCCATTGTAGCCACAAAGAGTGTGAGGATTAACCAATCCAACACGAGCAACTGTCGAGACCACCCGCAATGGCGACGCGCGACCTTGCAGCCTGAGACCGAACCCCATGTTGGTGTGCCTGCGGTCAAACCCACCGCGACATCAACGCCATCGCTACCTCCCAAAGCTTCAGTAAGCCATCACTCAGAACATGTCGACAGACAAGAGCAGGTCAGTTCAAGCGCATGGGTCGTGTGGCCTTTCACGTCGCGTGCCAGCAGCACTTGAATAAAAATGTGTTAAATATATACGCGTCGATGGCCACTCAATAGGCGCGGCCCGCATGCACGGCGTAGGGCCCCATCTCGTCGTACTGGGCCTTGGTGATCCAGTGCTGGTCAAAGACTGAGAGGCTCGCGAGGATTGAGCCGCCAATCCACGCCCCAAACTGACGCGTGTCCGAGGCGACGACGTTGATCTGCATGGACGGTTCGAGGCGCGAGAGCTCTGTCGTGAGCCGCTCCCGCAGGTTCCGGTGCATCGATGTGCCGCCCGAGAGGACAATGTTGTTCAAGAGTTGGCGGCGCATGGGGCGGTTGGCACACTGGGAGATGGCACGGTGCGTCATCTCATGGATACCCATGAGGTGGGCAAACGGTCGACCCATCGTGGCCGGGGCAAACAAGACGTCGGGGGCGCGGCGCACGCGCGCATCGAGGTGGATCGTCGTGCCGTCGGGGAGTTCGTACGTCTCGTCGTCGTCGGTCGTCACTTCGTCACAAATTGACACCCGCGTGTGGTGCTCCTTGATCGACCGCACGACGTCGCGATACGCTTCCGACGACATTTTGCCCCGGTGGTCGCGCAAGAGCAGTGTGAGGTGCGCCGTGACCAAGGCGCCGGCCACGGACGACTGCGCCGCGCACTCGGGCAACGCGTACCCGTCGTGGACCGCCGTGAGACGGGTCGCACTCTCGCCGCACTCCAAGACGCATCCAGTCGTGCGGCCCGTCGCGTAGAGCGGCAGCACGTCGTGTTTGTTGATGTGCAACGCGGCCGTCCCAACCGATTCAAACATGATCTGGGTCATGCGCGCCATGTTCGCGGACGTCTTGGCGATCGCGTCTGTCAAAAACACGGCGTGATCTTGCGGCTCGACTTGGAGTTCCCGCTTCAACATGTACTCCCACATCGATTCGAGGTCGTCCCAGTTGCGGACGTCGCCGCAGTCGAGCGGGGACTTGATCGAGAGGAAGCCGCGGTGCGATTGCGCGTCGGGCCCGACAAATACACCATTCGGCGTCAAGGTTGCCGTGTGCTGCGCCATGAACTCGGGGAGGTCGACCTTGACCTTCCCCACGACCGACGCGATCACGGCACTCGGTGCGTCTTCAAACGCAAAGCCGCCTTTCAACGTTCGGGCTCCCGTGTCCATGACGAGTGCATGGGTATGGTGCATTGGATTCACCGATCCGCCGCGACGTGTTGCGTGTTCCATGTCTCGGGTTTCGTGCTTGTTGGGAAATGAGCTCATGGCATTGCGGCGGCTGACGCGGACGGTGCCGCCGGCCAACAAATAAACCGGTGTTCGAAAATTTTCAGAAATCAACCGCATTGACTCCGTTCAAAATAGTCGGAATCGCATTTATATATCCGTCCGATTATTCCATTCTCTCGGAGTACATTTTTGGATGATAAACATTTGTAATAAAATACAGACTTGAACTGTTTCAAAATGATCTCGCTCGAAATATTCCAACCCTGAGACCCGAGTATCTTGCATTTCCTCGACAGCCGAGGCGGCACCAGGATCGGAAGGACGGCCCCGCCCTCGTACTTCATGTGCATCCTGTTTCTCTTTGCTCGGTGATATCCTCCATGGGGGCGGTGTCGGTGCCATGCTGCAGGAGGCGATGGTGTGCTTCGTCCAGCTCTGGGCGCCGCTGACGCCAGAGTGTTTGGGTCGCATTACCTATGCAAGCTGTCGAAAAAACCGCCGCAGGATGCAGAAAGCGCCACCGCTTGCCACGTTGAAGCCTCACTTCAAGCCGATTTAAAGCGCTGACCAATGAGCCCCTTGGAAAGCTGCATGAGACGACGCTGTGGACGTCCGCTTTCCTCAGAGAGAGAGAGAGAGAAGGTAGCCGATCGTCCGAGGAAAGGCCGGCGACCTACATGAATCGGAAGGATGTGTCACCGCAGAAAGCATGTCGCCACTCTGCAGTTCGTCCTCGAGTCCACGACACTTGATATTCGAGTCTACATATTCATTTTCAAAGGTTTCACGCACCACAATTTCCTTGCGCTCAAAAGGATGCCAAATGCAGGTGGCGCAGACGATGTCGCGACGGCCGTGGCGGACGCGGCCTTGACATGGTTCCAGACGACCGTGCCAGCAAAGAAACACGCAAACAACGAACACACGGTCTTTAGTGCCATCGTGCTGCACCAGAACGAGCAGTTCCACGTCCTCAGTGCCGGCACAGGCACCAAATGCGTTGGTCGGAGCGGTCTCTGCAAGGACGGATACGTCCTCGCCGACAGCCATGCCGAAGCGATCTGTCGGCGATCCTTCCTTCGATACTTGTACCATGACCTCCAGACCCCCATCGAGTCGTCTGTGCTGTTCGAGGCCGCTGACGACGGCAGGCGACAGATCAAGCCCACGTGTCACCTCTACATGTACATCAGCGAGGCTCCATGTGGCGACGCGGCGCTGTACGATCTGAACGACGAGGCGCTTGAGGAAATCCACGAAGCCAAGCTGAAGCGACGAAAGCTCGACGAACAAGTCACGACAGGTGCATCCTCGATCGGATCTGTCATGCTGACGTGGTCACAGTGCCATGCCGCACGACGGGCGCCAAGGAAGCCGAGACGACGACCCATTCCAACACGTTGGGTCTCGCACGCGTCAAATCGGGGCGATCGGACATCCTCGAAAGCAATCGAACCGTGTCGATGTCGTGCAGCGACAAGCTGTGCAAGTGGCTCGCCTGTGGCTTGCAAGGGCGGCTCCTCTCGCAGTGGTTTGATCCTGTACGGCCCAAGTAGCTCTTGGTCGTTCTGAATCGCGTGTAGATCATCCTCTCGGGCATCGTTGTGAGCCAAGACACCCAGGCCACGCCCGAGAGTTTGCGCCGTGCGTTGCAACCCAATGCCTGCAGTCCCTCTAACATGGCCTTGTAGATGCACTGCGGCGCTGCTTTGATCGCGCGGGGGTCGACACATGTGCCGTGTGGACCACAGCCAAGCAGTTTCCGTTGGTTCGATCGCATGCACGCACGAGTGCCTCGGGGTTGTCACTGAATTGGGCGGCGCTCGGCACGACCGACACTGACGTCGAGTACACACTGGGGGCCCGTGGGGTAAAAATGGTACCTCGCCAGCATGTACTCCAAGCGTGCACAGATGACCACTTCAACAGGGGGCCAAGAAAAAGCTCGATGGCGCGGCGAAATTAAAGATGCGGTCGCGGCTCTCGCGGCGGGTCTTGATGGAAGCGGCGCTGGCCCATCAACCGACACCATCGCCTGCAGATGACGACGACGACGCGGCGTCTGCGATCGTCCCACCCAACTGCCTCTCGTACGGCCAGCTTAAGGCTGTCCAAACTTCGTACGCAGCGTTGCAAGCAGCATTCCTGTATCGTCCTGCGTTTCGCGAGTGGAAAGGGACCCCGCCTGGCTACGATGAATTCCGAGTGAAGAGCAGTTGATGACGTGGCGCCCTCAGGGTTCAATATTAATAATAAGGTCAACATCGACCGTCAATACGCCTTTAAAATTCTACACTCATTCAATTGCGAGGACGACTAAGTTGCACGCGTGCTGGCTCGGTGGTCGTGGTGCTGGGCCACGAGCGAGTTGAGATCAGGGCCTTGCAGCACGTCTGTGGGCTCGAGCGCGGCGCCTCGCTTGGTTTCCACGGCGGCGCAAGTGTCATAATATGTACCGAGGCAGTGGCCATACTCCATGAGCGAGACATGCACGAAGATGTCGAGGGCTTCGGGGTAGAGCCCTTGGGGAGATTGTTGGAGGGCATAAACATACGTGTCTACTTTGCTCGCGAGTGAGAGATCGAGGATGAGACTCGGGCTGTCGGAGAAGAGGGCGGGTTTGTCAAAGCAAAACGGCGCGAGCGTTTCGGCGTCGGCCCGCCACGCGTCCAAGACGGCCCTACCACACCATGATTCGACGATGGAAAAACGAAGGGACGTACGGGTCGCTGGCCAAATGCAAGTGGTGGCGAGCGTGGCGAAAGAGCTGGTACACGAGGATCTGGTGCATGCACGTGCGGACGCGGGGGCTCCAGTGGAGGAAGAGCGCGTAAAAATGCACGAGGAGCGCCGCCGCGAGGACGTCCTTTTCGTCGACCGAGATTCGCTGCATGTGCGTGTGCGCCCAGACCAAGATGGAGACGGCTGGGTCGTCGTCGCGCGCGGCCAAGGCGGCGGGCAGGATGCTCACGACAGACGCGATCGCGTCTCGTAGGTTGACGTAGGAGGGATACAAGAGGACGTTTTGGAACAGATCAATGGCGTTGAGAGAGAGATGGGGGGAGTCGGTCGCGCAGAGTTGGATCCATTGGCTCATGGTACGCAACGTGCGATGGAGGCCCGCGGCCATCGATGCGGAGATGGAAGACGAGGACGCTGTTGAGATGGCCGCGATGGCAATCGGGAGGTAGAGTTGGATGACGTGACCGTTTGCCGTGAGCGCGGTGGCCGTCTCCAAGACAACGTCACCCAGTGTTGTCGTGATGGGGAAGAGCTCTTGCGACTTTGTGATTGGTGACGACGACGCCAAGGATGCCGTGAGCGTGTCGTAGAGCACAAGTCCAAAGAGCTGGAGTAGCTTGAGATACCCAGGCACCATTTCCCACGTGACGACCGAGACGTGGACGTCGCTGGCGGCAATGGCGGCAGCGACAACGTCGTGGAAGGCGCGCACAAAGAGACAAAAGAGGTGGCCGTCGTTCGAATCGACAAGGAAACGCCACGTGCTGTCGTCTGGGAGGATCGTCGGGTCGGACGGCTTGGCCAGCCAGCCCCAATGGAAGAGGTCTGGCGTGACGTCCATAAACTCAGTGTGCGTCTGCAAGGACATGGCGCGGACAACGGCGTCCAGGGTCAAATGCAACGGCGAGACGTGGGTCGCTTGGTGGTGACAGTAGCGCCACGTGGAGACGTCGACGAACGGCGCTTGGATGAGGGGGAAGACGAAGAACGCATGAGCCGCGACGGTCGCGCAAAATGCCTGCGTTGTCGGGCTTTGGTTCCCGTGCAAGAGGAGCTTGGACGAGTAGACAAAGGTGTCGCTCAGAAGCTTGCGGTAGAGGTGGATGAGTCGCCACGCTTCGCGGTCGCCTTCCGTGCGCACATCCTGGGGAAGATAAAAACGTGAAGGCGATGAGAACGACGCGGCACGCACCTGCGAGTTGAAGTCAAAGTGCATCCGCTGGAGTTTGAACTCGGGTCGACGGAGTGTCGCCGACATGAGGCGAAAGCACATATACTTGTACGACACAATCGAGATCTGGTCGACGTGCGTGACGACCAAGATCCACAGCGCCAGCATGGAGCCCTTGGCGGTGACATCGATCGTCTCCGGCTCCGACTCCAAGGCGTCCGCCAGCTTCTCCAAGAGGGAGATCTTCTCAGAGAGGTCAAACGTCAAACCACCGTCGGCGATGAGATCCGTGACGCATTCATGGAACTCCGTGGCCCATTTCCCCAACGCGCCGCCGACTTGCCAGAGACCAAACGACATGCTTGACGTGATCGAAAATGCGATCTTTCGTATACTGTGACATTTGATATTAATCGAAGAATATGTGTTGATACAGGTGTCACCAACACTCCTGGACCAAAGCATACTGGGATATGATTGGCTGTTAATTACTCTATTTCAACCAATCCGAAGGAGGAAGAAGCGACGAGGGAGCCCTTCCTCGTTGATGCGGGTTGTTTCTGAAAGAATCTTTCACCCGCCGTCATGCCAATTGTAGGGACTACCTGACGGCGCTGGAGTGACTGTGTGCTACATAGGTATACGCGCTCGTGTCCCGCGGGAAGACTGTGCTCGCAGAGTACACGGCCTCGTCGGGGAACTTCCCCACCGTCACGCGCGTCTTGCTTGCGAAAATCCCGACCGAAGACAGCAAGATGTCGTATGTCTATGACCAGTACGTTGCACATGCCCTGGTTCGCTAGGTGGGAGCGATGCCCATGTGTGTAGGCATATCTTCCACTATGTCGTCGCTGACGGCATTACGTACTTGTGCATGGCGGACAACGACTTCAAGCGCCGCGTGCCGTTCCAATTCCTCGAGGATCTCAAGGTTGAGACTGCGACAGCACTATGGACTCATGTTTGCGCGGTAGAATCGATTCCTGGCAACCTATGGCGAGCGTGGACAAACGGCGATCGCGTTTGCCATGAACGCGGAATTCCAACATGTCATTCAACGTCAGATGGTTAACCGCCCCCCTCTCCAACCCCCCATCCCATCTCCTCGATGTGCTAGGAATACTACAATGCAAGCCCGGAAGTCGACACGGTCGCGCGCGTCCAGCAGTCGCTTGACGACGTCAAGGACGCCATGGTCGAGAACATTGGTATCTCGTCTCGTTCCCATCAACATATGCGTGCATATGCTCGTCGTCGTAGAAAAGGTGCTCGACCGCGGGGAAAAGTTTGAGCTCTTGGTCGACCGCACCGACAAATTGAGTCAGCAATCGTTTGTCTTTAACCGCAAAGCCAAGACCCTGCGCAAGACGCTGTGGTGGCGCAGCGTCAAAATGTGGATCTTCCTCAGCTTCCTTGGCCTCGTACGTGATGATCTCCATCTCGCCAATCCTCGATCTCATCCTCCATGTAGCTCGTGCTCTACTTTATCGTGTCCATGGCGTGCGGCTTCGACTTGAGTGCGTGCAAGAGCAGCCCCAAGTCCCTCCGCGATATTTAAACATTCTCCAAGGGTCTATGTTCATCGTTGCATGTCCTTTTCGTGCATCCATCTAGTCCAGGGGCGGAGGACGACGCATTAAATTTACATGTACACGAGGTCGTCGAGACCGACGTCTATCTTGGGCACTTCGCGTTTCAGCCACTCCAGGAGGCCGCATTCGAGCAAGTCGCAGTCGCCGCTGCTTGGCGCGGGCCGGAGGGTCAAGAATTTTTCCCGCAGTTCCTTGAGGAACGCCATACGCTTGTGCCAAAAGAGAAGCTGCGCGCGGAGGTCGGCGAGCATGCCCGCGTGGCGCGTCCGTTCGCGGGCCAGGCAAAGCGTCGCGCGATGCAGTTGGTCTTCCAGTTGATGCCGTTCGCTGCGTTCCGTCATGAGTTGCATCTCCATGTCCATGCGTTGGATCTCCCACCGCATCTGGGCGGCTTGAAGGTCGCGGACTTGGGCATCGACGTCGTCGACGCGCGCCGTCCGCGTGTGGTGCAGTGGCCGGCAATCGACGCAGGAGGCACCAAGGACGTCGTCGTCCTCGATGTCCTCAATCGGTGACGCGACAAAAACATACTCATTGTCGTCGTCGCCGTCGCGGAAGGACAACGCGGTCGTGCTGCATCCCATGGTGGTGTTCCAGCGCGTTGGGACTGCGCCGAGACACAGTTCGGAATCGAATTTCGGAATGTTCTCTTTTTTCTATGTAACTGGCGTCACGCTTGGTCGATTGCCAACTTGAGGTCGCGGATGTCTTGGACCATTTGCAGCGCGATCTTCTCCCAGTGATCTAGTTTGGCCTTGATCTCGCTCATGGAACGTGTCGATATCTTGGGTGTCGATGGCGCTGACGACGGCGTGTCGGCGTTCTCACTGCTCGTGAGCGGCGACTGCAACTTGTCGCGCTGCTTTCGATTCGAACTCAAGTGCCCCGAGAGTGGCTTCTCCCCCAACGACGACGACGACGACAACTGGCTGCCTTTGTCGGTTGGCGGGGTGGAGGGCTTCACCTGCATCACGTGTATTCATTATGGAACTCTTCTCCATGGTCATACTGCTTTCGGTTTCGACGGCGGCGGCGCGTCTCCGTCTGTGTCGTCTTTGCCGAGCCGGGCCTGCCCCACAGCCTTTGCCGGGTGCTCCGCAGTGCAGCTTCGATTGTGGATTGCGAGTCTGCAGGTAGATGTGAGCAACGACAAAGGAATCATGCGCTGGAAGGTTGGCCATGCCGTTCGGGGTTGAAGGTGCGGCCGCAGAACGGACATTTCTCCATGACCTGCAGATGCCATGAAGGGAAGTTGACGGACGTTGACACACCTTTTGTTCAAACGCTTGTTGGGCCGCGCGGTTCTGAGCTTCCAATTCCTCGGCAGTCATTTCGTAAGCGGTCTTGAGAGGCGCGTCGTCGCCCGCACTCGCTGCCAGAATTGGCGGCGGTTCCGGCACCGGCCGACGCTCCTTGAGAGGCTTCAGTTCTTCCTAGCGATGGTAGGATTCCATTCAACGAAGAAGATGGATGTGATGAACCTGTGCGATCCAAAGCTGCTTGCACTGCTTCAAGTGGATTTCAAACGACGAGAGGCCGTATTCCCTGCATGGACCTCGTCAATATATGTACACAGAAGAGAGACGACCTTCCACAGACATAGCACGTCCGCACCTTGGGCTTCCTTGCCACATCTAGGATGGTGTCAACTTGGTTACCATCACGCAGGAGCATCTACTTGCTGCGTCCATCACGGTGGAGATGTCCCTTCACTCCGAAACGCCACCATCGCTGTGCGCTTGCTTAATGACTCACTATGATTGGATATAATTGTTTATTTTAAAGTGTTATGATTGGATAGTGTCGTGTTATTTTGTATGATTGGATGAAACAATTCAATCGTTTGGATTGGTTGATTGTAGTCATCCACTGCGATGTGATTGGACATTGACAGCTTCGAGTGCCAGGCGATCCAAGCATCATGGCGATCACGTTCCGCAGCGTCTACTTGGAAGACCTGCATGCGGCGGTAATGCAATCGAGGGGGTGGAAGAGGACAAACACAAATGGGTCTACCAAAGGGAACAAGAAGAAACGCAAGTCCAAAAAGAAGAGGAGGATGGAGACGGTCGTCGTGGACGAGGACGAGCGCGTGCGGGACGAAGAAGCCGCGGCGTTGCAGCAACAATTCCAGGACGAGATGGAGGCCGTGGGTATGGCTGGCATGTTGCCGCTATCCTTTGGTTCGTCGAAACGTACGCCCCTCCTCCCACTGCTTGATCATGTCTCGCCGACGTTGTCTAGAATCTGTCCCGCTGCCGCCACGATACATCACATTCGACGACGATGGCAACACAACAGAAGTCGAGCCCGTGGTCGTCGCCTTACGAAAACGGCCACGAGAAGACGAGTGTGGCGACGTGCATGCCAACCAAGAAGAAGGGGCGAACGAGGACGCCACGCCGGCGACCAAGAAACCCGGTCCGTCTGTCCATATCTACTCTACGCTCACCACTTCTCTCTCCCAGCACACATCCACCCGTCGCTCCAAAAGTACTGGGCCCAGCGGTATGCCCTCTTTTCGAAATTCGACGACGGGATCCAACTCGACCACGAAGGCTGGTTCTCGGTACGTCGTCGTCCTGCGATCTCTCTCTTCCTTGTGCCGCAGGTGACCCCCGAAGCCATTGCCGCGCATCACGCGGCGCGCGTCGCGTGCGATGTTGTCGTGGATGCGTTCACGGGCTGCGGCGGCAACGCGATCCAGCTGGCCATGACATGCCGTCAAGTGATTGCCATCGACATGGACCCGGCCAAGATTGCTATCGCGGCACACAACGCCGCCGTCTACGGCGTAGCCGATCGCATCGAGTGGATCGTCGGCAATGCGTTTGACGTGCTGCCGCGCCTTCACGCCGACGTGGTCTTTCTCTCGCCGCCATGGGGCGGTACGACGGCCTTCTGAAGTCGACTGGAGTCATGATGTTGCTCTAGGCCCGGAATACCTCACCCAAAAGACGTTTTCGCTCGCCGAGATGCGCATGGGCGACCACGATGGCATCGAATTGTATCATCTCGCGGCGGCCATCACGCCCAACGTCGCCTACTTTGTCCCGCGCAACATTGACACCAAGCAAGTCCGCCTCCTCACGACCCGCCAAGATGAAGTCTGCGAGGTCGAATACAACCACTTGAACAACAAGCTCAAGACCGTGACCATCTACTTTGGGGAGCTCGCGTGCCAGGAGCAATATCCCGCCGCGGCGTGGGGAGACGCAGAGCACGCCGATGGAGCTCAGTGGTATGACGCGACCTACGAGAAGGAAGACGACATGGTCCATGAGGTCGAGGAGCAGGATGGGGGCGACGAGGAAGACGAGGCAACGAAGACAACCGTGGCCGTGGAACGCGCGTGACAAGTCTGTTGTATTGCCACGAAGATAGATGGACTAATCCTACAACGGAGAGGGAGGCAGTGCGGGCAAACCGAATTCCTCCGTGTACATGGCCGCCATCGAGTTGTACGCAATCATGTCCCCCGCACGGATCATGTTGCCGGCGTCGCAGTTGAGCGGGGAATCCGCGGCCGGGTCCGACAAGAGCGACGTCACGGCGAGGCACGCCGCGCGCAACGTCCACGCAGGCGACCATTCGCGTTTGAGGATGTCCAGACAGATGCTTCCGTCGACAAAATGCACGTTCGGGTGGAAGATCTTGGTCACGAAGCGCATCTTGGGCGGCTCCATCGGGTACAACGGCGTCGTCACGATCCGCAGTTCAAAGACGCGGTGCTGGAAGGGCGTGTCGACGGGGCCTTTGATGAATGCCTTCCACTCTGTGACCGTGTCCTCTAGTGGAAAGAGCACCATGTCGGCTTCGGGGCTCTTCCGCAGCTCCACGAGTTCCTTCCGCAACCGCTTCACGTTCGTGTTCATGATGGAGAACAAACGAAATGTTGCGAAAAAGCCCCATAAAACACATCGGGACAATCCTAAATAGGAAACAACGTCATTCAATGGGATTTTTCCCATTGGAGGAAGCATGGGACGACTTGAAGTTGCTCAGCGGCATACGACGATCCACAGAGAGCCTTCGTACCACCACCACGTTCATCGTAAGCCTTGCGGTGACAGCTCCTGAGATCTGCGATCGCATGAGGCCTTCGAGACTTGCGTTTTTCAGTCTGACAATGCCCTGTATCGCGACAGCTTGATGGAACCGAGCATAAATAAGCAGATGCGTGAACTTGGGCTGTGAGAGCATAGGCGTGCGATCTGGAAGCATGGGTTGATGCATGTGAAGAGAAAAGCAAGCCATGGGTGGCCGTCGCTGCACCGGGGCATAAGAGCGGGGACATTATTTTCTGCTTTGGAGGTTGATGAGGAAAATTCCTCATTGGGAACGTTCCAGAATTCGGCATTTTGGGGCTGGTGGGAAGGAACCACCACAAGCCTGAACCCGGAGTGATGGTCTTCTATGTTCACCAATTATCAACCCCGTTGTTCCGGCACACTGGCATTCTCTAACAACGTTCATGGTATGATGGCGCAGTCGAAGCCACCGTCGTCACGCCATACCAAACACCAACAGTCAGCAGCGCAACACCACACCGCACCGACAGCGCCGCCATCAAATACCGCCTCTTCCGTCTATCGCCTGAGTGCGGCCGTGTCGGAGATGGGTCTCAACGATCGGAAGCGGCCGACGGCGTTGAACCCGAACGCGGCAGTGTTCTCTCTGCATCCGACAGATCAACCAGCGCCGCAATCATTTGGTTCAGTGCCTCCTCGAAGTGGTGGAAAAGGACCGCGGACACCTCGTCCATCCACCCCTCATCCAGGCAAGGACGGATCGACCCCGCCCAAAACACCCCGATCATCATCCAAGGCCGCGGCGCCGCCACCTGCCAAGAAGGCACCGCCGAAACCCGACGACGACAGCAAAGCCAAGCAACGCCGCGCACATGTACTCAAGGATGGCTCGCGTACAGTCATCGGTCAACGGAAAAAGAAACTCTCGGCATCGACAATTACACCGGTCCCCGACAAGGCCGCGCTCAAGAAGCGTCTCTCCGCGCCCAATCTCACGACCGTGTCCTCGCCACAGAAACCCAAAAAAGCAGCCTCCAAGCCCAAGCGAAAGCTCAAGCTGCAGATTGGGCGGCGGCCGCGGAGCAACAGCACTGGGAGCTCTGGGTCAGAGTCGGGCGACGAAGACGAAGTCTTTCCCGAGAAACCCGACGTCGCAGCCGCCAAAACCAGTGCGTTCACAGACCGGCTTGCGCTCTCGGTGCCGCAGAAGCGCATTCCCAAGCGGTAGGTCATCCTGCGTCATGCTGTAACCACTCATATTATTCCTATTAGCGTCACGCGTGAAGCGGTCGTGGACACGGTGTTTGACGCGCTCTTCAACAAGAAGCTGCACGGTGGCGGCGCAACAGAGCCTGAAAACACGGGCAGCGAATCGGACGAACCGAACGAATCGTTTGTCAAGCGGGGGCTCGCGGCCACGTTGTTCAAGGACGGTCTCCGCCTCAACCTGAGTCAGCCGCCCGCGGCCAAGAAATCGTCCAAGACCTTGGACCATTACATCACGCCAACGTTGATCCACTCGGTACTGCTTCCTGCTCGATTATACGGTCGGTCTCATGCTGTCGTTCGTTCGTTGTCTAGCTCATAACGGACATGCGATTCGAAGACTTTCGCACGTCGAGTGCGCGGCTGCACATCCTCCGCGCGATCCACAAACATGTGCCCGCGCGCCGCGTGGCCATTTCGCAAGCGCTGGCCGACGCAACGTCGCTCCGCCTCGAGTACGTTCACGCGACGCACGACCAAGCGTACGCGCGCGGGACTGAGCTCAAGGCGGCGGCGGGCACGTTTGACCATGGCCACAGCTGGACCGAGTTTCTGCGCTACGCGATCGAACACATTGCGCTGGCCGCGCCAGCGAGCGCCTCCGTCCTCTTTACCAACTACGCGCGTGCGTGGATTCATCTCTGCAAGAGCCACTACCTCGACCCGAGCGGCACCGACACGGACGAACTGCTGGGCGTCGCCGGTCAATTTGTCGCCTACGTGCCGCACATGGCCTGGTCGCTCGTGCGGCGCCTCGTCGTGCATGGCTGGCCCACACGGACGCCGTCCCAACAAGTGTTTGCGATTCGGAGTCTGGCGCGGCTGCTCATGGCGGCCCCGCGGCAGCCGGGCACAGACCGGACAGCCGCGCTGCGGCTCGTGTTTCGCCGCCTCGCGCGCTGCATGGCGGCACCGCAGATTGCCGTCGCCAAGGAAGCGCTCTCGTTTGCGGGCTGCCAATTCGTGCTCGTCCATTTTGTCCAAGACTCGGACGACGTTTACAAGACGCTCTCGACGGCGTTTCACGAAACGTCGACACAACATTGGCACGAAGGCATCCGCGCGATCGCGGCCACGCATTTCGACGACGTGTTGGATTATGCACCATAGAGACTCAAAGACACACACACCATAGAGAGAGATAGATGACTTATACAAGACGTAGCCGCGCACTGCGCGACAAAGTTTACGCTTCGTTGTTGCTGAGTTTCTCCATGAGTTGCATCTGCTCGTCTTCGATCTTGCTGAGCGAGGCGTATTGCTGGCAGTAGCTACGACTACGGCATCAAGGACAAGGCCGGGGGCGACCATGTATACCGTTCGAGTTCGGTCTGCTTTTCCTTGATCAAGACCTCGAGCATGAGCTTCTGGCGGTTGCGGTTCTCGACTTCATTGTCCACACGGTTGCGCTGTCCGATCGCCTACACAAGTCCAACGTGACGCGAGCTGCAGGGGAAAGACGACGACCTTGAGCTTCTCAATCTCGATGCGCTTGGCCTGGGCCTCCATGATCTCCAAGACCCCTTTCACCGTGGTGTGGAATTCTTCCATTTCTACGTCGAGCTTGGGATGATGCTACGTGGATGGAGGAACGGCATACTTGTGACAAACTGATTGCATTCGCCTTCCAGTTCCTGTGTGTGTACAAACTTCTCAAGCTCGAGCACACGGACGCGGTACTCGTCGTCAAAGCAGACGCGAGGGAGTTGCTGGTCCGGCGGCGGCATCGTCGGCGCCTTTTCAAATTTCGAGGTTTGGGTGGATACATATATAGTGTATGCACTGAATAGTGTATGACTGTATATAGTGTGAACATATCACCGCAAGAAACGCACCCGCGCGCGCGCGCCTGTGGGTGCATCGGAATCGTACGTATCATTCTGACCACGACCACGACCGGAAAGGATTGATGCAGGCTGAGAGAAATCATACACTTCTCATTGGTCTTGTGGCATTGGCGCTCCTCTGCAGTAGCGTTGCCGCGTGGCTCTTGATTGATGAGCCGCCCGCAGATGACGACGACGATGGCCAGAGCGACGCGGCCGACTTGACACAGACTCATCCCATCGAAAGCATGAATGTCTTCGAGCTACATCGTCTGCTTCGAGATCCCATCGCCACGAGGGACGTCAAGCACAAGGCCGTCGCTCGGCTCGCCTCCCTCACCGCCTTCAGTACGATATCTGTGCTTCGCGGTTGCTCCCATTCTTGTAGAGGAATTTCAAACCCAGATTGGGGAAATGGGCGGCATCTCCATCTTGGTCGACTTGCTACGACAGGTTCTCCATGACGACAGCGGCGACCGGGACGAAGCGTTCACCTGTGCACTGCTCCTTGCAATGAGCAACTTGACCGTCCATGGTACATTCCCGCGTGTGACGACGATGGTTGAGATCCTGTTGCAGTGACAAACCACACATTGCTGCATATCGAAGGCGCGGAAGCCGTCGCCGCGTCCATCTACGAATCCCATGCGTCGTCCATTGCCGTTCGACTCGGATCCCTTCGACTCCTCTCGAATCTGTCCATGTGGGGTACACGATCGAGCCCCAATGGCAATTGCCTAACGACATCTTCTAGATGCATCAAGGGATGTCGTGCGGACGCTGCCTGTCATCCACACATTGGCAGGGGATTTGCTCTCGTCTTCCCGCGGCAACAAGGACCATGGTGAGGCCAACGAGGATACCGCGTCCAGCAACGCCATTCTCAAACTCTTTGTCAATCTGACCGACAAAGGTACGCTTGTGCAAGACAACGTCCACCATGCAATTTCCCTTATGGCCATATGATAGCCCACGGCCAAGTCGACACGAATGCCGCGTACGAAAGCATCCTCGACGCGACCACGGGCTTTTGTCTCTCGTGCGGCGACCAACTCTCGGCGTGGGAGGTGGAAACCAGCGGCTACATTCTGCGGCACTTGGCCGCCTTTGGTAACGTCGTCGTCCGGCGTCCTGAATCTTTATGCAACCCACATGTAGCCCCAGGAAAGACAAAGCTCGAACGGTCGCTTCGCTGCCTCCATGCCTTCGACCTCCTCGACAACGACATCATGTCCAATGCATAACACACCACGATCTATATTCGCTCGTTCACGTACGCAAGTTCGTCGGCCGAGAGCGCATGGATGGCCGACTCGTAAAGAAAGACCCACATGGCTTTGGTCAGTCTTGGATACGACTGCCGCCCATCATGTGCGTGGTGCAAGACACACACGTCGTCGTCGCCCCACCGACCCAGTGCCAGGACGAGATCCAATGCCGACATGATACCGTGTTGCGCTTGCAAGACAACCATCAACGCCTGCATCTCGTCGCGCGTCCACGTGAATCGCACGCGGAGGCTCTCGAGAAGCACGACGAGGCACGCGGACGGAGCAATCACCGCCGCATAATGGTGTGGGGGCAAGCGTTCGTACGCGGCTGGCTCGCAACGCATGACAGCGACTGGCCACGCCTACGAGGCAGCGTGACATGGGTGTTGCTGCCCACGGACCTCGAATTGCGCTTGGTGGTGGGCCATAAGGGTCGGGTATTGCTGCCGCAAGTAGGATTTCTGCTGCGAGTCGGCCTCGCGGTAGAGGTAGTCGCAAAACTCGACTTCCGAGAGGATCGACGCGCTCCACTTGGTCGATTCGGCCGCTTGGAGTTGGTGGAATTCGGTACACCAGAAGGGCGACTTGTCGGTTGTGGGGGCTGCCGTGGACGGCATCCGCGACCGGCGGCGGAACGTCAGCACGTTGGGGCCCTTGGCTGCTGCGCGCAGCTCGTTGATGATGTCTGGCATTTCCATCTCGGTCACGTCAAGCCCGTTGATGCGTTCCAAGACGTCGTCGATCTCGATCGTGCCAAGCACTTCTGCGGGTCCGATGGATCCATCGGCGCACGGAACGAATCCTTCCACGATAACATGACTGCTCTCTGTGCGCGTAAAGTATATGCCAAAGCCGTGCTCGCCCTTCTCCACGGGCGCGTCAAACGTCACGCTCGGTGGTGCCTCCATGAGAAGTCGCCGGTCAAGATCTTGGACCTCTAAATAAACGACCAATTTTTGACACCAAATATATTGTCCAATTGTTATCCCCACCAATCAATATCCGCATTTGATTTGCTGTTAAAATCTGTATTTTCTACCAATGAAATCGACAGCTTGTGAAAACAGGGATCTGATTGGACCATTGGCCATCAAAAGGGTCACCAATCGATCGTTTATCGCGATGAAAAAGGGGAAAACGATGTTCCAGATCGGGATTCGAAGTAGGGTCCAATTGACATGACCGGTACCCTTAATTTGCACGCCTCAAATTGTGTTCGTTGAACCGAGAGACGGTTAGCATCTCCCTCGGCAAGGACGAGATTGCGCTTCGGCGCATTTAAACTCTTATGGTTTAGGCTATGCCACCTCGTGGCATCTAACCAATTTTTTTCGCATCGTTGCGAGGACATTGTGTGTCGATGTCCTCTCCATGACTTGGAGAAGCGACCACCATGGGCCGTGAGAACGACGGCGACCGAGGAGACGGGCCACGGTGCAGAGATGGACAGGCACCCGCCGTGCACGACAGGCTGTGCTGTTGTGATGCGAGGAGATCGCGCCAAAGGCGCGACAGTGTTTGACAGTGTGAACCACATTGGCATCATCGCGCCATGGGACCGTGGCGTAGCGCATCGATCTCCCACCGGCCCTCGCACGATGGCTGAATGCTCACGCGCCGCCCTGGCTCATCTCTGCCGCCTGCCTGCATGGACAACATGGCAGAGTTGCTGCGGTCGAACCGTGGGAGTTTATCGGTTCAAGATGGATGGAGTTGCAACGTGGAGATGCAAGATCAGAGGTGGATACGACTCCTATGCAGTTGATGGGTGCTTGGAAGATCCACCAACAGACGGACGAGCGTCGCCAAGAAGGTCGATTGCGAATGCGGTGTCGATACAAGCGATGTCGAGGGCTTGGGGATTTTCCCTTGTGCCACGTGGACAGTAGGCGGGAGAGAGCAACAACATCCCCTTTGCGTGAGTTGACCTCCGGATGGACACAGAAGGGTCATTGATTCCTTGCAAGAGGGTGTTTGATGGTGCAAGGAGCGTCGTCACAGACCCCCGCTTGCCGGATGAATTGTGTATGCTTGACGCGTGGCCCCTCCTCCTTCGGCTTGTCTCGTCCACAGACGTGGATTCTGGGACAAGAAAGACATTTCAAGCCCCCCAAAGTTGTCACAGGCCTCCTCTTTTGCATCAAGTCTTTGATCCCTCCATGGAGTCTTTGAGGAGGACATGCCTCACGCCACGGAAGGCGAGCATAACGAGAGGACAGGGACACCGCTGCCATTGTTGACAGCGGCGATGTGGGTGCGCCCTCTGGTGAGACGTCGACACCGCGTGGTGGGTCCGGATAATCCTACAATTTCGGATAACTCATGTACGGTAAGCCACCAGATGGCAATTTCAGCAACCCTTCCCCGTGCCCAATATATAAGTTTTTGTATGGTTGGGAGAAGGGACAGGAATGCGGCAGGGCGCTGATTGGCTAATTTTATACTTCGAATTTCTGGCGACTTGGGCACGATTTCTCACGCCTCTTGATACAACGAACCTGATAATATTTTTCTTGGAGACAAATGGGCTATGCAGGGCTAGGGGGAATTTAAATTCTTCGGCCAATCGGCGCGATGTTAGGATTTGGCGGTTTTATATTTCATCCTTCTCTTGGTTTGGGTATGCATTTCGTCCAGTCGAAAAAAATTCTCGAACACCTCCATGAACGAATACATCGACGTCGCAGCGGCTGGCTTCTGCCGCGTGAGCTTCGTCGTGGAGACACGAGAAATGCCGCGAGACTCCACAGGATGAGCCTGCCGCGAGTTGGATAGGCCGACAGCCAAGTAGTGGTCATTGTGGGGGACGGCGCTGCCGCAAAGAGGTCGTTCGACGGGAAAGATAGGACGGGCTGGCGAGTGGAATATAAATTCTGAGAGGATTTCTGCGCGCTATACGGGTTGCGCTGCGAGGTTTGAATATTTTGGGCCTTGCGTTTTTGTGGGACTTTATTTTATTTTATTTTTAACTCCAGCCTCTGAACTGCGCGCACAGCGGACAGAGAGTGTTGTCCACGGAGTAGTAGATTGCAAGCGAAGGAGAACCGTTCGCCGCGCGTGGAGAAAGGAGGAAGCAACGTATCGTATCCTCGACCCCCTTTCTGCATCTATCTAGACCCCCGTCTCGGTAAGACAACAAGTGACCAAGATGAACCAGTTCTCGGGTCTCGAATTCGAGAATGACATTTTGGGCGACATCGATTTCGGCCTGGGCGGCAGCGACATGGGAAACATGGGTGGATCTGGCCTGGATTCGCCCGGAAATTTACCCTTCAGTGTTGGTACGCCGACCGGCATTGCCAGCCTCGGCACGTTCCCTGGGATGCACAGCAACAGTGGCAACAACGCGTCAAGTTCGTCCGGCCCCAACTCGGACATGACCGGCGGTCGAGACAACGATGGCTTCAATGACGACGACAACATGTTCTTTGGCAACGACATGACGAAAGGAAACGACGACGACAAGTCCAAGCCGAAGCACCCGTCCCATGCCCCCAACCATAGCCGAAGTAGTCAACACATGAACCATGACAAGCCCAACCAAGGAAACGCATCGTCGTCCAACAATGCTCCTGGTGGACCGCCAAACATGGGAAACAACAATATGCATCACAATAACCTCATGGGCAGGAAAGACTCGACCAGCGACCCCAACAGCGGCGGACGACCGAACCAAGGCCCCAACCAGCACAACGGTCCCAACGCGCAGAAGCCCGGCCAAGCCCCCGGTGGTGGACCGCGCATGTCAGAATCCAACGACCAATCGTCATTATTGTCGGCGCTGCTTGGGCCTGACAACCCTGGATCTATGGGCGGCAACATGTCGGCATCACGGCCACATATTAACCAAGGCGGCCAGAATGCCCCCCCTGGCGGCCATCCTGGCATGAACCAATACAACATGGGCCAACCCCCGCATCAGCAGCAACCAGGACCGTACAACCAGCATCCTGGTCAGCGCGGCGGCATGATGATGCAAAACAACCCGAACGCGCCCGGCCAAATGTACGGCGGGGACAACCAAGGGCCGCCGCACCAACCAAACCAGCCGCGCCCGCCGTACCAGCAACCGCTGCAGCGAACGATGAGCATGAACGCTGGCAGTATGAACCCTGGCGCCCCCAATCCGGGTCTCATGCGGCAATCGTCTGTCAACTCGTCCAACTTTCCCACGAATTACGAAGAAGAGCTGGCCAAGTTGAAGAGCATGCTGAGCGCACAGCCCGATTTGATCCCGCCGCCCTCGGAAGTGCTGCGCGTGACGCAGCAACAGTGTATTGCGAACATGCAACGCATGCAAATGCAACATCACAATCCGAACGTCCCCGGCGGCGGTGGCGGCTTCATGTCAAACATGCCCCCCAACATGCCCCCCAACAACCCGATGGCCCCTGGATACCCCCCGCAGCGAAACCAACCCCCCACACAGCCCCCGTCCGCCATGCCACCGCAGCAGAACCAGCCGCCGTCTATGATGGGCAT
>VJMH01005683.1:8455-25176 GCA_009835185.1 Aphanomyces stellatus | reverse complement strand
CATTCTTCTGTGCCAAATACGCTGCCATGATAGTACTACCGCCCCATCCACTGGCGATCAAATAATGTACGACGGCCATATGCCCATTGGCTGCGGCCATCTCCAAGCCAAAGGTCGGACATTTAGAACCACGGTCGTACAAATACTGCACGCATGCCAGATGGCCATTGGCGGCAGCTCCAGCCACAGCCTCTGACAAGTTGCCTTGGGTGTGATTGTGCTTGACAAACCATTCGATGACGTGGCAGTGTCCATGGCTGGCCGCCAAGACAATCGCAGGAGACGACACGCCACCGCCACCCATTTGAGTGGTGACGAGCCACTCGACCACAGTCAAGTCACCACCAGCCGCCGCCCATTCCAACACATGTGGTCCAAAGAGCGGTAAAGACTTGGTCGTATCCGAGGCTGTGGCGAATCGCTGCAGTACGAATAGTTGGCCGGCGAACGCTGCAACTTGCAGTGTATGGGCGCTGTGTCCACCGTACTTGTCTTGTCGTTCGAGGACATCGAGGACAAAAAGATGTCCTTGGGATGCAGCTACATGAGCCAGCTCGTCCAGCAAGCTCGTGGTCTCGGTGGCAACTGGAAGGGATGCCAAGAGACATTCAAGCTCGCTCACGTCCCCGACAAAGGCGGCATGGAGAAGCAAGGTTCTCGTCAAAGCTGGTTTCCATGCGGTCAAGAGCGTCAGGCGACAGAGGCCATAGATGGCTAGCCATGGCTGGACGACGGCGTGGATATGCTCAAGGTCGCCAATTGGGATGGCGGGGTTGCTGCGGACGCATGGCGACACTCGGAGGTGCCTGAACGGGAGAAAGTCCAAGTGGGCACCGTCTTGGTAGGCACAGAGGTACTGTACGAGGTCGGGAGTCTGGAGAACCGCCGGTGCAGACGGCGAAGTGCGTTGTTGGAGAGGAGGCATGGCCAAGGGATATTTGGAAATGCGACGAGCGGGTGCACATGGGTACTGACACGTGCAATCCAACCGTGTTGCAGAGACACGAGCTGATGATTGGGATGTGTGTCCACTGGACGCACTTGGTAGTCGAGCAACGGGCACGCAACCTTGTCCTGCTTGTCTCCGACCCACGTCAAGGCGAGTCCCTTGTAGACGACGTCGCGGGCGAGCTTGTACGATTCGACAAACGTCTTTTCGATGAGTTCGTTCTTCGTGACAGCAGTAGTAAGGTCGGCGTACGAGGCCAAGCCCGCGACTTGGGCATTGTTGAGCGCGTCGACGTCGTTTTTGCACAAGCTGAGCAGTTTGGTCGCATTGGCCGCCAACTCGTTTCGCACGGACGAGCCCGGGACCGAATCAGGGTACCAATTGTTGAAGTACACGCCAGCGACATTATCCCACATCGCGTGGAGGTTGATGGCCAAGCACGGTTGCACAAACGGGTAAAAGTTGCCGCCAGCGTCGCCGCCGGGAAACTTGTCGGAAATGGCCGCCGACGCATGGAGGGGTTGGTGGATGTCGCCAAACACTGGACGAAGAAGCGGAGGACCCAGTTGGCAGCCCACTTGGAATGGGTCGTGGCCATTGTTGAAAACACGTTTTGAAGGGTCACAAGGCCACCACCATTGATGACTGCCTTGATGAGCTTGTCCACGTCCTTGGGCGTGAGGCCGTTCCAGTCGGTGCCGTTGACATTCACGGGCAAATCAATGTAATGCCAGTCGTCCGTGTACTTGACTGAGGGCTTCTTGGCCGATGGGCAGTACGTGGCCGAGACCGAATCACACTTGATCAAATCAGCCCTAATCTTCGCGGTCGTGACTTCGGCCGTGTTGGGGTATGCCTCTTCCCAGTCTTGCAAGAGCGAGTTGATGGTCGCGAGGTCCTTGGGGTCAAGCAATTGGGAGGCAATTTCACCGACCATTTGATGGCCATTGTCCCAAAATGCTTGGACAGACGAGGTCGCAGCAGCAGCCAAGACGACCGCAGAATTAAACGCAACTTTCATCGTCGCAAGTAAAAAGCCAAGTGATGTGGAGATTGCACAGAGGCTGGGACCCAATGAGTGTTGAGGATTGGCAGGTGGAAACGAGTCATCAAATGTCAGGTATTTAGCCCCATAAACCCAAACACCCATGGTTCTGGATGCGGCGAGACCCAACCAGGGCCTTTTAGCGATCCCAATTTATAATTTTAGTTGGTGCGCACTAACTAAAAGGAATTTTCGTTTAGTTAGTTAACTTTAGTTAACTTTAGTTAACTAAAATGCCCATAAATGGGCGTTCCGTATAAATATCCGGAATAATGACTTGATTGGCTAAAATTGACTTGTCGAATTTGATGGAATCCATTCATTAATCGTCGTTTGTCCAATACTAGTATGCCTCTGGGGATTTTAGCGACGAGGTGAGTCCAATTTGCCCTCGTAGCCCAACACAATAGGGGGCACCAAATCCTCATATATTATCGAATGGGCTCGATATTGGAGGTGACAAAGCATGAACCAATTGCCCATTGGCTGAAATATATTTAAATTCTTTGATTAGTGCAAGTTGACCAATCACATCAGGGGAGCTTTGCTCATGTTTTCAATCGCTCATCGAGCTTGGGACCTTGGATGGAAGACTCGGCTACCAGTAGCGCATTAATTGGTCGACAATTCGTGAATGTTGGCGAAACAACGCCAAATTCTAGTATTTACAGCGAAAATTCAATTCTACATTTTTTTAAATTTAGAATTAAATTTTTGCTTGTTGAAACACCTCATCATATGAGTTGCATTAAACCGATAAGATAAAGTACAGTCAAATCCTTTTTCATGGAAAGTTGTGGCACAAATGGCGCAAATCTGGCGCCATTTTGTGGGCAGATACTTTGTTTCCTCTCGGATTGGTGAGCTACCCTGTGCGAGGGTTATAATCAAGTCTCACAAAGCTCTGGTCATGCGAGAGAAGAATTTTCGGGCTATCGGCTACAATTATAGTACATCCTAGCATACTTTAATATCTCACAACTGATACCTTTCATGGCAAACGGACATATAAACACGACTGCTCTTTGCCTCACCAACAAAGAATTCTGTAAAAATAGCCAAGAAATTCTGGCAGATTTGAGCGAAGTTCATCGACACTCACACGACTGTGAAGTCTCGCGTATACTTCGCGTCCATGGGGTGTGTAGTGTGGAGAGCGCATCGTAACGTTTTGGCCATATACTACCTGGTACGAAGGAAGCCATCGATAATTGCCTGCATCAAGTCCACAGGAGTGAAAATACATGTATTCATGTAACAAACAATATTGTAATCTAAAAGCGTCATAACGTTTTGGACATGTACTACCTGATACGAAGGAAGCAATCTCGATAATTGCCTGCATCAAGTCCACAGGAGTGAAAATGCATGTATTCGTGTAACTAACAATAATGTAAAATGCACTAAAACGCCCATTAATCAAGAATTCTTTAGTTATTAGTGGTTTTAGTCAGTTAACACACTAAAACGCATTTTTTAACTAAAGAAGCACTAACTAGAAGGCCCTGACCCCAACGCCCAGCCCGAGCAACTCAGGAATCACGACCGACATTGCAGAGGCAATTTGCAAGGGATGTTGAATTTGTCCCACACGAGTTTGTCCCACGGAATGACATGATTTGCATGAATATGGCCGGGCTGATATACTGGACGCCGATGTGTAGTTGGCAATCACCGTGGGCACTTGAAGGTGAACGAACCCAGGCACATAGACTGATTCGGATCAGCCATGTTTCTTATATGATGGCCTTTCACTCTTGTGAGATGGCGAGATGCTGCTCTTGGTCCTCTGGACCTTGCACAATATTCGATGCCCTTGCACCACCTCCAATTGCCTCGTTCTCGCATCTGTGTCGCGAATTCGCACATTGGTGCTCGGAGTAATGGCACCGTGTCATTGACATTGCCCAATGGCAGTTACAACCAACTGCCATCTAAAATCGTCCTCAAAATAGACTCGACGGCCACTTCCCAAACCGATGAAGGCGTCGCCCCCCAATGCCGTCGTTGCTACGAAACACACGACAGCGTTGGTTCCGCGGTGGGCACGGCGTCTCCTCCATGTCTTTGTCCAGCTCAAACACGTACTATGTGCAATCTACTTTGCCACCCAAACGTACATCTACTTGACCATGGATCCATCCATCTTGCACCGACTTGGAGCATTCAGTCCCAACGCGACAGCCGCTTGCTACGCCGTCGTGGCTTTATTGCACGTAGTGTTCCTCGTCTGGGGTTGCTGCCGTCGGCTGCCGTGCGCCGGCCACCAGTCCCAGCATAACAGAACCAGCTCAACCTTGTCTACGATGTCGTTTTTGCCATCCTTGGCCGTTCCTCGCTGGGTGTGCTGGCCGCAGGTCTCCAACGACACGGCCCTCACGGCACTGAATGCGATCGAGCTCGTCTCGCAGAGCTACCAGCTCGTGGTCATCATGGCCATCGTCGTCGATCGCTGGTTCGTCGTCGCGTACGCCTCGGTCGTCGTCCTCCACAGCTTTGTCACGCCATGGCTCTTTGTCATGCGGCGGCGCACCCACGCCCCGCACCTCCACGTGCTGCTCGTCTCGTGGACCAGCGGCGTCTTCAACGTCTCGCTCTCGTGCGTCCTTCCGCTCGTTGCGCTCATCGTGCCCACCCTCGACTGCCTCGTCTTCCACCCGGCCTTATTCTCGGATCGACTTTGGATCGTACGCATGACACTACTCTCGCGCGTCGTCGTCCCCGCCACGCCGCTCGACCTCATCACCAAGCTCGTCATGGACACGGGTTCGCTCGTCTCGTTGCGTCGTCTCGCGAGTCTCCTGGCCACGTACGACGGCGCGGCTGTCGTGCCCTCGCCGCCATCCTCGCCCACGTCGATGTCTCTGGCCAAGACCCGCACTTCCTTTTGGCACGTCGTGCGTCGACCCACCGCCACGAATGTCTTCTTGTTTGCGAGCGCGGCGTGGGGCCTCGTCTTGCTTGTCCTCTGTGCCCGCGTTTGGCTCGGTGGCGTCGCTTGTCCATCCACGTGCGTGGCCCGCGCGACGCGACTCGTCGACTTGAGTTGCCGATGCAAATACGTGCACGTCAACTGCCACGCGCTCGGGAACGAGTCCATGGACGTCGACGCGGCACTGGCACCGTCGGTCGTCGGCACGGCGCTCTTCCACCTGCGCGTCTCGCGTTGCGACCTCCCCAATGGCCTTGCCAACACAACACTGGCGGCCCAGTTGGAAGTCGATACGATCTTGGTCGAATTTACAAACATGCGACGGTGGGATGATGCCATGCTGCCGCCCACAACCATGACGCTTCAGATCCGATACAGTCAACTCACGGCCGTCCCATCCATCTTAAGGTCCAACGTGCCACCAACATTGGCCTCGCTAGTCATCGAAGCTAGTCCGATCGCCGCGCTCCCTGCTGACGTGGCCAACACGTGGCAAGCGGTGCAGATCCTCTCGTTGCCGAATGCAAGCTTTACACACATGCCCGATGTGATCCCGCAGCTCGGTGGCTTAGTGTACTTGGTCTTGTCGCGCAACGCCGTCGGGCCTCGTCTCGCGTCCGAATGGCAAGCCCAAGTCCAAACCCGCATGCCGCTTCTGGAAGGCATCGAGTGCAGCCTCTGTGGCCTCACGGATGGTCCGTGGACGCTCGCCACCAACGCCGCCCGCGTGCTCTTCTTGACGGGCAATCCCATCTCTGTCTTGCCACCTTCGTCTATCGTGCCCACCAGTCAATGGACAAACCGCGTCGTCGTGGTCGACAACACAACCTACTGCGATGCGTCGCCCGCGGCGTTTTGCCAACCGAGTATGTGTGCGTCGACGTGCTTTACTGTGTTTGTGGGTGATGGATTGTGTGACTTGGGGTGCTTCAACGCTGCGTGCAACTTTGACGAATCAGACTGCATCGCACTTGGCCTCACGCCATTGCCTGGGTGAAGCATCTCCCCGTATCCATGTGCTGTGGACGTCTAGTTGCTGTAACAGGAAGTTGTAGACTTGATTCAAGTCCGCGGACTCGTGCGTCGTGAGGATAACACACTGTAATGTCATTTCGATCCTTCCTTGTACCGTTACGTGGATGGATAAGCGGCGCCCCCGAGCCAAACGCGGGCACAGAGGACAAGCAAGACGAGGCCCCACGCCGTGCTCGCGAACATGAAGACATTTGTGGCAGTAAGTCGATGCAGAATGCGGCGGCGGACGAAACTCCAAACTGAGGTTGGCAGGGCCACCATCGACGCGGGCGATGGCGTGGTAGGCGCGACAGCCGCGCCGTCGTACGTGGCCAGGAGACTCGCGAGACGACGCAACGAAACGAGTGAGCACGTGTCCATGACAGCGTTGTGACGAGGTCGAGCGGCGAGACGGGGACGACAACTCGCGCGAGGAGATACATACGCACTGTCCACAGTTGGTCAAAGAGCAATGCCGGGTGGAAGACGAGGCAGTCGAGGGTGTGTACGACGAGCGCAACGAGCGGAAGGACGCACGAGAGCGAGTCGTTGAAGACGCCGCTGGTCCACGAGACGAGCAGCACGTGGAGGTGCGGGGCGTGGGTGCGCCGCCGCACGACAAAGAGCCATGGCGTGACAAAGCTGTGGAGGACGACGACCGAGGCGTACGCGACGACGAACCAGCGATCGACGACGATGGCCATGATGGCCACGAGCTGGTAGCTCTGCGAGACGAGCTCGAGCGCATTCAGTGCCGTGAGGGCCGTGTCGTTGGAGACCTGAGGCCAGCACACCCAGCGAGGAACGGCCAAGGATGGCAACAAAGACGACGTTGATAAGTCAGCCGAGCTGGATCGAGTGGACGGTTGCGACTGGTGGTCGGAGCAAGACAGCCGACGGCAGCAGCCCCCGAAGAGGAACACCACGTGCAATAAAGCCACAACGGCGTAGCAAGCGGCTGTCGCGTTGGGACTGAATGCTCCAAGTCGGTGCAAGATGGATGGATCCATGGTCAAGAAGATGTTCGTTTGGGTGGGCAAAGTACATTGCACATAGGATGTGTTTGAGCTGGACAAAGACGTGGAGGAGGAGCCGCGCCCAGTGCGGAATCAAGGCTGGCGTGTGTTTCGTAGCAACGACGGCTTTGGGGGGGCGCCGTCATCGATCGGCAATTGACCGTTGAGGCAATTTTGAGGACGCGGTGGGCAGGTTGGACGTAACTGCCCTTTAGCAGCAAGTGTGCGAATTCGTGGACCATTGCGACAGCAAACGAGGCAATACGAAGTGGTGACAAGTGTATTAGTGACAATTGATGCCATGTCACTCTTGGTCAACGATAGATAGCATCAAGAGCGGCTCCATGCCCGTATCGTGTGGTCGCCATTGGGGATTCGAATTAGTCTGGTCCGATGCACTGTGAATGGTCAAGTCACGCCATCGTGGCCACAATCACACAGATAATTGGTGTCGAATGCAAATACAAGGTATTTGTGGCTACAACATCATGCCCATTACCCGCATGCAGTCAATGTCATTTTTCATACAGGGCCATATCGACAAATGCAAAGCTCAAGTCCATAACTGCCCTGGGGGTATACATGGCAGACACACGAATCGTACACACTATGCATTTGGACGTAACATTGGTTCTTGAGTCTTGGACGCAAAACATCACATTTCCTGTTTGAGAAATAATGCCAGACTTGGCATCGAGAGCCTTCGCATACATAACTCATCCGCGGGGCATCGACTGGAGTTCTGGTCAATATGTGACTAGGCCATGCTTCAAAAGTCTGGATGCGCCCCAACGTAGTTGCTCCCAAGACCACGCCGTTTCGCGTGTCATGATACTTGTAGTATGGCCAGACTGGGCCGTCGAACGATCGCCAATCGTTGAAATCAAATGCACATCTCAGTCAATTCGATGGGACAAACTCACGTGGGACAAATCCAACGCCCCTTGCTCGTCCCTCTGCCGGTCGTGATAATGGATGCGGGCTAGGTATCGGTGTCTCACTGCTTTTGAACGGCCAACCGACGTCGTAATGGACAGAAACGTGGGTGTTTGGGTTTAAGCTTGTCAAATACCCGCCATTCGATGTCTCATCATTCGAGCTGCCAATCAACACGCTTGCCTGATTGCCGTCCGTATTCATCCACTCGTCGCACTTCCAAATATCCCTTGTACGAACGACGACATGCCTCCTCGCCAAACACCCACTTCGTCGTCTGCACCGGCGGTTCTCCAGTCTCCCGACCTCGTACAGTGCCTCTGTGCCTACCAAGACGGTGCCCACTTGGACTTTCTCCCGTTCAGGCACCTCCGAGTGTCGCCATGCGTCCGCAGCAACCCCGCCATTCCAATTGGCGACCTTGAGCATATCCACGCCGTCGTCCAGCCATGGCTAGCCATCTATGGCCTCTGTCGCCTGACGCTCTTGACCGCATGGAAACCAGCTTTGACGAGAACCTTGCTTCTCCATGCCGCCTTTGTCGGGGACGTGAGCGAGCTTGAATGTCTCTTGGCATCCCTTCCAGTTGCCACCGAGACCACGAGCTTGCTGGACGAGCTGGCTCATGTAGCTGCATCCCAAGGACATCTTTTTGTCCTCGATGTCCTCGAACGACAAGACAAGTACGGTGGACACAGCGCCCATACACTGCAAGTTGCAGCGTTCGCCGGCCAACTATTCGTACTGCAGCGATTCGCCACAGCCTCGGATACGACCAAGTCTTTACCGCTCTTTGGACCACATGTGTTGGAATGGGCGGCGGCTGGTGGTGACTTGACTGTGGTCGAGTGGCTCGTCACCACTCAAATGGGTGGCGGTGGCGTGTCGTCTCCTGCGATTGTCTTGGCGGCCAGCCATGGACACTGCCACGTCATCGAATGGTTTGTCAAGCACAATCACACCCAAGGCAACTTGTCAGAGGCTGTGGCTGGAGCTGCCGCCAATGGCCATCTGGCATGCGTGCAGTATTTGTACGACCGTGGTTCTAAATGTCCGACCTTTGGCTTGGAGATGGCCGCAGCCAATGGGCATATGGCCGTCGTACATTATTTGATCGCCAGTGGATGGGGCGGTAGTACTATCATGGCAGCGTATTTGGCACAGAAGAATGATCATTCAGAGGTCGTACAATGTTTGTCTGATGGCCCAGTCATCCGGAGCAACAGTTAAGTTTTCTGTTCCCCGTATAATTGACAGTGGATATTCCCCCAGCCACAGAGTCTTGGATGCTGTCCACAGCGTCAACCTCAGCAAATAGTGTCATGCATTCTCCACTCCAAGGAATTCGACCATTCAACGACCCTCGCAAAGCCCACGCCCCTTCAACACACACATGACGAGAAAAACGTGGGTTTCAATTCAGTTTCAACACTCTTGGGCTGTGTGCAACGGAACGTCGACCATAGTCCACATTCTCCCCGCCATAGAAAGTCTTACTAGTATTGCAGTTGTGGTGCAATCCGTAATGCTTGAAATAAATTTCAAATTCAATCTTTCAACGACCCGCTCGTTGGACCGCAAGTCATGGACTGGGCTGCCGCTAGTGGTCAACTTGGCGGCCCAGTCCATATGTTGTCCAATGGCTTCACGAGACTCGCACGGAAAGCTGCACGTCGAATGCAATCAATTTGGCTGCGGCGCACAATCACCTTGCACGTGCTGGCGTGGCTCACGTTGCATCGCACGGAAGGCTGTACGTCACGTGCCGTGGCCGGGGCTGCGACCAATGGCTATCTGGCATGTGTTGAATACTTGTACGACCGAAGCGCTGAGTGTTCGACCGTTGGCTTGGAGGTGGCCGCGTCCTATGGCCATCTGGATGTCGTTCGGTATTTGATGCTCAGGGGATGGGAGGGATGTACGACCATGGTGGCTTATATGGCCGAGAAAAATGGTCATTTGGTAGTCGTTCAGTACTTGAACGAGACCTGAAGTTAGTCAAATGCCAACTGGAATAGCCAAATCACAAGCAAGAGTAGTACAAAGTGTAAAGTGCAATGGCACGGATTGTGTTGGGGATTGACACTCATGGTGGAGTCACGAGCACCCGCGTATACTCCCAAACTATGAAATGTACACAGTCTACCTCATTCACGCTCATTCAAATGCTTGTAATCACACATTTCTTGTCGTCACCAAGCAGGCATATACATTTTGCCATCTTGTTCAACAATGATTGTTCATTTTCTAAAGGGGCAGCTAGTTGAGTCCACCGTGCCGCAGAAATTGGACGGTGGGAGCACACCGAGTGTGCCATTGCACGCCTCGCGTGGGATTCGCGTCTTGTCGACCACATCTTGGTTGGCCACGACGCGGTAGATGTAAATGTCGTCGTAATTGAGCGGGGTCGGGTCTGCATACGCCATCGCATCGGCCGACGCCGTGATCGTACACGCGTGTTCAAATGTCGCGCGCAAGTAGTCGTCGGCCTTGGTCGCGGCCGCGGGGCAGTCGCTCGGGTCATTGTATCGCACGATCGAATACGATCGTCCGTGCGTCGCGAGATTGACCCACAGCTTGAGCGTGGCGTGGATGATGACGTCATCATCGTCATCATCAGTCGGGACAGCCGGGTCCAGCACGAGCCGAGTGGGAAACGCCACGCGGTTCGGATCGGCTATGCCTGTGACCGCCATGCCAAAGTCTCTCGAGATGGGAATGCTCCCGCCCGTGGAAAAAGCCATGCGCGTGGCATCGCGTCGGCCAGTCGAGTCGCGGTTGCCGGGTCGTTGTTGGCCATGTGTTTGGCTCTCCGTGGTGAGATTGCCTTGCCAGAGATCAAACGACCGTGTCACCACGGCACTAGCATTCGACGCGACGCATGTGGTCGTCGGTGGCGCGTACTCCAAGCCAAGCAACATGCTGTGGATCGACAACCGGTCGTCGCCGCGGTACGTCGCCATGTCGCTCAAGCGCGCGGACGCGATGCCGACCGCTGGCATGATGTGGTCGTAGTCGGCGTTGGGGGAATCGGTGTCGCAGACATAACTCACGACCAAGACGGGCTGGAACTGCGTGAGCGCGCGCTTGACCCAAAGCAGATACGGCTGCACTTGGGGTTCTGCATACCGCGTGTAGTCCCACAGCGAGTACGTGAGCCGGAGGTCCTGCATCTGCCGCACGAGTTTCTTCCCATGCGAGTCGTCTTGAGGCAACACGACAGTGAGCTGGTCGACGTCCGACATGGTCCGCACAACCTCGGGGGCGATCCACATGCCAAAATACTGGCCTGCCATCGACAAGGCGGTTTCACCGCAGTAGCCCAAGTCAGTCGGGTCGAACGGCTGCTCGCGCCACGGGATGTCAAGGAGGATTTCCGTTGACGTGGCTTTGCCATATGGACGCAGCTGAGTTGGCAGGAGCGCCCCGTCAGTTGCATTTGGTGGAGGCGCTGAAGTTGTTGTGGTGCTGGACCTTGTGACGAGGATGATGGCAACTGCAATGCCCAGGGCACCCACCACGGCGGTCGTGATGATGGCAGGTTTAAAGTAGCGGTGGCGTACAACAGACGACGACATCTTGAGCTTAGCGATGTCGGTGGCAAATGGACAAGTGATTGATCATCAATGCACGTGATCGTCGTCGGAAGGATTCAGGTTTTGTGTCTAAACGTAGAATCCCTCCCATAATGCATAACCTATTATTTTGAAGGGGTTTTCACTTCAACTTGAACCGGTTTTGTCAGTCCGAGTGTGACAAAGTCGATCACCCAGAGAGGGGTAAGAGGAGCACGTGATGCGTATGTCGTACGTTCACATGGATCACAATGGACAGAGTCCAACAAGCGTGGATATTAACAACATCCCGTCAGCAGTCACGAAGCAAGTGGCGCTGCACCATCTTGGACGCCAAATCGGTTTGAATTAACCAATTAAATTCGTGCAAAAACTATTCTCGACTCTGATTGGCCCGTTTTTCACGGCAATATTTGGTGAAATATTTTTGCATGCTCAACCCCCACAACGTGATATCTGCTCGCTGAGCATGATCGGTGACCGCATACCCAATCCGTATTTTTTCTATTTCGTATATTTCATTGTGATTTTATATCCAGAAATAATATTTCGAAATTATAATATTTGAGGTTGGCATCATATTTTATGACACATGAAGCCATGCCGCACGGGAGGGTCGCGCAATATTAATTGTATGCCGCACGGGGGGGGTCGCGCAATATTAATTGTATCCCGTTGCCCAAAAGATTGTGACACAAAGTTTCCTGTGGCAATTTAACTTCTTCAACCCGATTTGATTCGAACCTCTAAGACTACTTTCTCATGTAATATTATACCCTACGGAAATTAATATTCCTGAAGCTTCAGCATGCACAAGGTGTGAAAAAAATTGTTTACTGCACATCACCTCATTGGTCAACCTGACACCCACCTTACAGCCAATGGGGACGCTGAAAGACACAGAAAGGCTGCGCTATTCAGCATCGATCCCTGTACATGCCCCTAAATGATCGATTAAACATGAAACATGCTCGGTTCTCCGTGGACAAACCCGCATACCGAGGCCGTCTACGTGTTACCAAGTCTTATATTGTGGTCAGGCTGCTATCATGGCCACCTACATCCCAGGAATGAAACAGAATTGGGTGTGCCGCTACGAACACGCTGACAGGGTCGTTGAATTGGTAGATCGAGGAGCTGAAACACATGCAGATCGCTGGGTAGTTGCGGGGTCTAGTGGGGCGACCGACGTTAAAAAACAGGCTAATGATTGTGGAAACGGAGAGCACATAAAATTCCAATTCTTGATTGCCATGATCTGATTGGCTATCCAATGAAACGTCCCGTAACGAACCCAATCAAACTGCTGGCTTTCAAATGTCCCATTCCGTCCACCACAGCGAACGACACTCAGGAAACATATTCGATCGATGTCTAATATATACAAAGGCGCGTCGCTTTACAGCTTGATCATGAGCCAAATGTTGACGGCAACGTACAAGACCAAGAGCGCAATGCCGTCGCGGGCGCTCAAGCCCACGAAGAAGCCTTTGGACTTGGTGCAGCACGCACAAAAGACACCGCGGAGGTTGAGGAGGAGGTAGGCGGCAATGATGACTGCGAGGAGTTGGTAGAGCAACGTTTCTTGGGCATATGGCATTTGAATCTACACACAAGTCAACGAGCATCCCGCCATCGTCCCGTACGTCGCCATGAAAGAGGTTGTAGATGAACCACGGCAAGCCCGAGCCCAAGGTCACGTTGATCACTTGCGAGCCAATGGCATTGCAGACGGCGGCGTCAGCGTGGCCCGCGCGGGCGAGCGCTACAGATGCAATCGTGTCGGGGATCTGCGAGCCCAATGCGAGGAGCGTGACGCCGGCGACTTCGGTCGAGAGATGGAGAGACGCCGTGAGGAGGCGGGTGCAGTAGAGCGCGGCGGCCGAGAAAAGTGCAACGTACACGATCGAGAGGACGAGCGTAAAGCCATAGTACGACCGCGTCGGTGCGTCGACATTGCATTCGGGCAACGTGTAGGCAAAGAGGATGCGAAAGGGGCGTGAAAGCACGTCGACGACTTGACGCGTCACTTCCAAGCAGGCCGATTCGTTCTCAGCGGGCGCGTCTACAAAAGAGAATTTAAGCCTCCAACTCACAAAAGGAGGCACGTATTCACAAAAGGAGGCACGTATTCACAAACGACGTACCAGACACTTCGGTGGCCCCGTACGCCGCGGGTTGGACTGTCGTGGGGAGCAGCGGGTGATGCGGCGCCAAGGCCGAATCGACCATGTGGTCGGGGGCAGGCGTGACGAATTCATCGTGGCGGTTGGGGTCCTCGGCGCGGAACCAGATGGGGACGTAGATGACGAGCATGTACCCGACGTAGACGGCGACGAGGAGCGCCGACTGCGTCGTGTCCACGACCGAGTCTTGCATGACATAGACGAGTGTGCCGAGGGAGAGGATATAGACGACCGAGTCCCGGATCATGGGACCCCACGAGATGGTGAGGGTCGTGGGGGAGACAAGCGAGCAGAGCGCAGGAATGAGCGCGAATGCGATGATGGCCGAGCCCAGGATCGCCGAGAGAGACGATTCCATCGATTCGAGCTTGCCCTCGGCGGTCGCGACGGCGTTCAGGAGGATCTCGGGCGCCGCGCTGCCAAACGCGAGGAACGACGCGCCGGCCGCTTCTTCGGGGATCTTGAGCTTCTCGCAGAGGGTTTCGATCGCAGGCACCAAGTAGTCGTCGCACACGATGGCGAGCCCGAGGAAGATGTAGAGGAGCGCAAGCACAGAGAGGATCGCGTAGAGCGTTGGGTGGTCGACGTTTACGACCACGGGGGCAGCACCGGTCGCATTGGCAGCAGAAGACGTGACGTTGGTGGATTGGGCGGCGACGCACGCCGCGATCGCCGCCAGCGTCAAGGACTTGAGGGCCAAAGGCATCTCGTTGCGAAATGATCACACACTTCATCGAGGGGTGCTGACACTTTCGACAATGAAGAGGAGGAGTGACAACGGATGTGCGACAAGGGCATGGAGTAAAAAGTGCACTGAACGAGAAAGATATGGAACTATTCACAAAAGAAGGTATATTTGTCATCTCTTATTCTTGAAAATGATGCCATATTAACAAATAGTGATTCGTTTTGGTGACTCGATATACTTGGTTTATGTATACAATGGCCACGCCCCCATTCGAAAGCAACAGTGGCCAAACACCCGTCGACAAAATAATTTGTAATTGGGATTAACTAAACACACGTGGGTTTAACCTAGAATTATGTTGATCCCAATCTGCATCTCCAAACTCAAGGTGGGGAAACGCATCAACCATCCTCTGATGAATGAATATTGGTGGCACGAGAGTTTTGATGATGGTTTCCAGTGAAGTTGTTGGAAGACTCCGTGGTCGCTGGTAATTCCAGCGTTCTACGGCGTCAATTTGATTGATTTTCTTGACGGTAGGGTGGCAGTGAGTGGAAGCACCAGCCGCGATGGGAAGAGAGTCAAAGGATATCACGATGCCGAGGAGCTGGAGGTGAAACTTATTGAAGCTTCATAGACGTACATGGCAGATTTGACAGGCAAGAAGTGGTAACTTGGATAGCCCGCCCTCTCGTTTTGTGGAGCCACCGAAAGCAAGGTTTGTCCCAATAAGCAAAGTCCCAGGTGGCTGCAAGCTGGACTCAGAGAGCGGCCACCTCACGACCACAATTGCGTCACATATGCCTCGCTTTGGCCATCAGGACAGGAGGTCCTCAGACGCATCGTTCCTTTGGTTTGTAGACAACGAAGAGGATCGTCAACGAAAAGCCTAGCTATCTAATGTCTATCGCTCCACCGAACGGTACTGGTGCAACTTGGTTCCGGGACAGACCTCGAGCAATGCTTCGTCCGAGCCATCCATTTTGTTCAGCCAAGGTAACGGATGTGCCATCCATATTGTTCAGCCAAGGCAGTCGCGGTGCCAACTTGCATCTCCTGTCGCAGCTATGATGCCTCCTTTTTCTCGCCTGTGGCTGCGGCGACAGGGCCACTCCTTCACATGCAACTCTTGTCTTCAAGTTCCACGTGGCAGCTTGACGTGGTCGGACTTGACCAACGATAGCAACATGATGATGGTCATTCAACGACGGCAAGTTCCCGACCTGCCGACGACTGGTTCTTATATCTTTGTTACATCGCCCCACCTGTGGTGAATATCCTACGGGATGTTGCCGACGACGACGACCCACTCAAGCTCGAATCCACGACCGATGGATTGCTTGTCGCGCGACTGCTCGGCCGCAGCACAAGCGCGTCCATGTCGCTGATCAAGATGAGATCGTTCCTTGGCGGCGGTTCTCGTTGCGCTTGATGCTCATGGAGAAACCCAGTGTGGCATAGGCGCCGTGACACGAGCGCATGGACTTGCACAGCCGCCGCTTCGTGATGGGTGGTCAACTGGTGCAGCTGGTTGGCCTCGACAAGCCGAGGGTCCTGTGGCTGTGCGCGTGGGGGACGGGGCGCGTTGGGCATTACGAGTCCACGGTGGGCGGTACTGGTGGTCGTGTCGTCGTCGTAGATGTCGAGGACGATCGTTCGTTCGTCTGGGACGTAGCCCCGTCGTGGAGTGCTGCTGCTTATATGGGGTCGAGGATACTCGGTCTGGTTTGTCACGAGCTCGGCGCGGATGTAGCTAAACTGTGGTTTGGCCCGCGGCGTTTGTTTCATCCCGTTGTCCGACTTGGGGTCGTGATGCGGGAGGGCGATGAAGCGCGACCCGTTGTACGGACTTGTGGGGGGCATGCTTTGGTGTGGACGCATGGGGCGGGGCGTAGCTCCTGACGCGACGGCGTCACGCATTCCATTGCAGTGATTGCTATTGCCGTATGACCGCTGCGTCGACCGTTGCGGTGGCCGCGGCGTCACTTCGACCTCGAGTCGCCGCGGCGTGCGGCGCGCCGACAACGGATGACTTCCGCCATGCAACGACAGCTCGATCGTCATGGGCGTCGTCGGCAGTGGCCCCGAGTCGGTCTGTCGGCTGGACGAGTCGTCCGTTCGTCCGGAGGCTTCCATGTCGGTCAAAGTCGCTCGGCCACCGCCAACGCCGACGGTGCAGGCCGTGCAGATGCGGACTTGGACGACGTCGAGGCCACTCCCGACGCTCCACCGCTTGGAGCAGTTGCGACAAATGACTTCGCCGCACTTGCGGCACTGCTCCTTTCGACCAAACGACCCAAATTTGGCGCAGCAGACAAAACACTTGGTTCGGAGCGTCACGGGGATGAGCTGGTGCATGGGCAGGTACGTCTGTGCGCCG
>VJMH01005681.1:0-10460 GCA_009835185.1 Aphanomyces stellatus | reverse complement strand
GATGCTCTGTCTGGCCCGGGCCCTCCTCGTCCAATCCAAGATTGTCGTGCTGGACGAAGCCACGGCCGCAATGGACCACGACACGGACGTGCGGTTGCAGCAGGTGATTGCGACTGAGTTTGCGATGGCGACTGTCTTGACCATTGCGCATCGCTTGCACACGGTCATGCATTCGGATCGCATCATGGTGATGGACGCCGGTCGGGTCGTGGAGTTTGACACGCCGACGGCACTGCTGGCTAAGGAAGATGGCGTCTTCCGCCGCCTCGCCAAGGACGGCGGTGTCTTGGAACATGACTAAATAATATTGCCCTCGTCGAGCTCTCGCGCATACATTGCATTGATGGCACTTTTATTTTGACTCAACCCACTCCAACTTGGTACATAATGTCGGTTGGATTCTACTGCTCGTTGTTGGGTTCGTAGACAGGGTTTTCGTTGAAGTTGGCGGGGCGCTGGTTCGGGTTGGGCTGTTGGATACGGTTCCACGGCAAGAACGTTTGCAAAAAGAGCAAAAGCGGGTGCGCGTCGGCGGGCAAATTTCCCCCGTGACGCGCTTGCTCGGCTTCAAGCTGGGCTTGCAGCTGGGCAATCATGGCAGGGTCCATGTTCTCCAAGTCCATTTCCATTTGGCCATGGTCGGGCTGCATCATCATCGGGTGGTCCGGAGGCAACGTCGTCACGTCGTCCGAGAAGTCTACATCGCCGTCACATGCTTGTCAAGGATGTTGGTGTACCTGGCGAAATAGCGCGCATGTATTTTTGCACGACTGGTGGCAAGTCCTTGACAAACGTGCTGCGGTTGTAGCTGGCGCTGGTCTTCGTGGCCGCCTTAAGCAAAAAGGCTTGGATGTCGTTCACTTTCCACAATGACGCATGGCGCGTCACGTAAATGTTGAGCAAATGCGCGACAACGCCGTTGTCGTCAATGTGCGGGGCGTTGGCAAACACGGCGCTGCAAAGGACGTCCTGCCACGCCTCTATCCCTCGATATAAGAACACGTGCGCGTGTGTCACGTACTCGTCGTCGTCGAAATGCCGCACTTTTCCGTGAGCGGCACGAGCACACGGGGATATTTCCCCAGCGCCGAGGCCAACTCGTCGACCGCGCGGACTTCGTCGCCCAACAAGAACCTACGTGCGACCGTCACGAGGGTGTGCTTCCCATAGGAAAAATCCCACCGCGCCAAGGCAACGGAAAACTGCAACCCAGGCAGTTCGGCCACGGTGGTCGGGGCCACCGACGGAACCGCGGCGGACTTGGCATCTCGCACGACGACCTCCGTGTTGGACTCGTACAAATCCACAACAAATTGGCATTGGCGGGCGGCCAACGCGTAGTAGTCGAGACAGAGAAGCACGTGGAGCGGGTCTCCCTTGGGATCCATGCTCCAAATCAGCCGCGCCAGTTCAAAGGCGCTGCGGACACATCCGCGTCGCCCGACCTACAGCCATGGCATCGATGATGATGATGGACAAGTGAGACGACCACGTACTTGGCGCATGAGGAAGAAGAGCGCGCGGTAGAACGATTTGTTGTCGCCCATCGTTATGTCCATGCGACACAAGCCCGTGTTGACGTTAAAGTGCTCGCCCCACGCGAGCTCCATAAGATAGACGCACCTAATGCGTGGTTGGAGTCAAGAAAGGGTGCGTGTTTGTACTTTTTGATGCACTCGGTCGAGTGGTCCATCTGTCCGTGGTGCTGAAACACTTCGCTCATCTGGAGCAGCGCGTCGACGTGGTACGGGTGTTTGTGCAAGTAGTGCACGATCGCTTGGGGGTCGTGCGTCATTTGAAGGACTTGAAACTGTTCTTGCATCTATTGTCGAGTGGGGTGAACAAGACCCTTTTGTGGTACACAAGACTCACCTTTTTGTACTCGATCGACCAATCAATCTGAAAGTAGTCGCAGCCATATTCCCACGACGGACAGCTTGGCTTGTCCACGCGGGTCCATCGGATCCCACCACCCACAAATGTCGGCGGACGAGGCCACGTGTCGTCGGGGGTCACGAGAATCATCTTTTTTGTCGTCCGACGCGCCGTGTTGCTACGAGGTCATGAGCAAATTATTCGCGGGAGCGCCAGTACCGCGGGTTGTTCTTGGCGTTTTTCAAACTCTCGCGCGAGTTCTTGACCTGGACAAAAGACAGTCGTGAGAAATGCATGGTGTATCCAAGCCGCACCCCAAAGAGACGCTTCATTTCCTTGTCGGCGTTCAACGCGCCGGCGTTCGCCGCCAAAAGCGTGTTTCGTTCCGCGGGTCGCTCGACAAATGTGGGTTTCTCTTCGTCGATGTTTTGGCTCGCGAGTTCATCGAGGAGTTCGTCCACGCCGTCGTCCGAAGCGCCCATGTTCCTGTCGCACGTACAAGTGAAATTGACAACCTTGCGCAGTCGTGGCAGTTCAACGTACTGTTTTTTTGCTTTCTTCTTGGCTTTCTTGGACAAAGATGTCGTCGGCGGTGGCGGCAGCAAGGCCGCGACTACTTTCGGCGACTCTTTGTCGTCGTCATCGCTGTCTTTGCTCGAATCCGACTCGTCTGAATCGTCGAGAAATTGAAAGCCCGCGGAGGCACCCTTCTTGGTCTGAACCGTGTCTTCTTCGTCGGATGAGTCGTCCTTGGCCACCAGGGCCGCTTGGTTCATTCGTCTTGCTTGACGCGCGGACCTACATCCATTCCATCGTCACCGTCCTCTGTCGATTCCCCGTGGCGCTGTCCTACATGTTGCCTTCGTCTCAAATCACTCGATTTCGCGCATGGAAATCGAGCATAACTTGAGTAAGTTCGAATTAGCTTTCTTAAGTTCGGTTCCTGTGATTCGTTATCCGGATGTGAGTACGGAAATAAATTAGTTCCACACACAATATTTACGCTGTTTTTTAGTTGCATTTCGAATTCTATACCAGAGATCAACTAAAATATTTTACATTCATTTTGGCATGACATCAATTTGGCATGAGTTTGTTCTGTCGCTGCCGCCGCCGCCGACGAGGACGGGATGTATGAATATACTGCGCATGGGTTAAATACTGGTCGCAAACTTCATGTCAAGTCGATCGTAGCGCACGCATCCGAGAATCGCTTCCGGCAGCTCGTCTTCGCTCTGGCCTTCCAAGACGAGCGCCATGTCCACGACCAGCGACGCCACGCACATGCGGCACATGGACGTCACCTTCTTCGCGATGGAGTCGGAACTAACGTCGACGACGGCCTCGAGGTAGTTCTTCCCACGGAACCATTGAATCCGCAGCGCATTCGCGAGGATAAAGGGCTTTTGGCCCACGGCCTTGCGGATCATCCACGGCCCGTCCACGACGCGCGGGATGAGCTTGAGGCGGCCGTTCCGGAACTCGTCCGTGCCGTCGAGGAACGCGCGCCAGAGTTTCCCAAACGCTGTCGACGTCGCACTGCCTTCCCTCAGGGCAAAGTACTGAACGTACGTGACCTCGGGGGTCCCCGGGAGCAAAATGTTGAGCACAAAGAGCTCCCGCGTCGGGTGCATCTCCGAGAAGACTCGGACGACGTTGTCGGCGCGCTCCGAGATGTGAAAGAATTTGTTGCGGTCGCCTTGGAGGACATCAACCCAGATGAGTTCGCATTCTAGCCACACAGTTGCGTCAGCGCAGTCCATTCGCGTGGCAACTACTCGCTTCGTCGACGTGCTCCTTGATCGAGTTGGTCAGATACGCCTTGGATCGAACTTTAAAATCATCGGCCGGTGGTTCGCTCCAGTTGGTCGTGAGTTGCGCGTGTTGCGCAACCAACCCATGCAGCGATTCCTTCCACGTCAACTGCCGACTGGTCGTGCCTAATGACGCAAGCGGTGATCGTCCGCGAACGACGCATATTGGTGTACATGCGGAATCGGTTCTGCTTGGCGAGTCCGATGACGAAGGCGTCGTCTTCTGCGGCGCCTGCGGCACGGGGACGGCGTCCACGACGGGAGGCAACCGAGCCTTGATCATCCTCCTCGCTCTCTCCTTTCCACTCTGACCGACCCTCGCCGTGGGTCTATTTCTGGGTCGCGGCCATCTATTTTTACCCACGAATCGGCGCCCCGCCCCAAACAAAGCGACAAAACGGCTGCAACTCACACGTTCAACGGCTTCGACCAGAACGCACCCCATGCGTCGACATGTTGACGTTATCCTCGTGGACGGGATGTCGTGACATCTGAGACAAGCCTAGGCTTGGTTGTGCGTGTCAATCGACTTGAGTCGCTCGCTGCAGCCATGGTCGCGCGTTCGTTCGCTTGTGTCGTCCGTTCGCGAATGTCGTGTGTCCTGTTGTTTCATCCTTTGCCGAGATAAAAGGGATCCAATTCGAGCGGGGGCGACGTAAACACCACTCGTTCGCGCAGCCTACGACGACATGAGAGCCATTGGAACGGTTGTCGCACTCGTTGTGGTCGGGTGGTGGCGTCGTGTCGTTGACGCTGTTGACCACGTCCAGTTCTTTGATCGGTCGATGGATGCCGTAGCAATGTTTCTTTAAGCTAAACACGCCCTCGATGACACAGAAGACGACGAGCGGGGGTGTACCTGCGGTAGGAATTTTGATGTTGGAGGCCGGCCGACGACGTACGGCACCGAAACGAGCAAAAGCCAAAGAGTGTCAGGCGTGACGACTGCCCATAGACGGGGTGCTTGGGGTCGGCATACTGAAGGAAGCTGTGGACGAGGGCGTTCTACGGCGTCCATGATGTGATGAGAGAGACTCGCAAGATGGCAGGAGTCTTACATTTGTGGAGCTCATGCAGCACGACACGCAGCGCTCAAACGCGTCGCAGCAATGCGGGGCCTCGACGTCGCACGTGGTGCAGCTGTATCTCATGTCGTCGCTGGCGCAGCAGCCCGTGGGGAGGAGACTCGTTCTCTTGCACGTGTACCCGCGCGAGTCCGTCGCGAAGACGCGCCCGTTCACCGTGTTCTTGCACTGACCAGTCCATGGTTCGACGATGAACGTGTCACCGCGGAGGCGCGGCCGCGGCGGGTTGTCAGGGGACGCGTCCACGAGGATGTGGGCATGGATCGAATCGTCCGTCGGCTTGTGGTGGTTGTAATGCTTGTGGTAGTAGGCAAGGGGAATCGAAAGCGCGGATCGAACAATCGTAAAGAGGACGAGCAGGAGCAAGAGCGCGAGAATGGGGGTGAACCGGCGCCGCTGGGTCGTCGACGCGGGGAAGCGCGCGTTGAAGCATCGGACGTAGCAGCGGTCGACGGCGATGAAACACGACGAGCCGATGCGAGAGATGGCGTAAGAACATCGACGAAACACTTCCATGAAGACGTGACCTGCGTACACGACGACGGCGACCTGTCGAGTCCAAGACGATCGCTCCGGTGTCTCGGGGGGCGGAGTCCGCGGCGATGTATCGAACGCAAGGGCCGCTCGTACAGACTGTGTGCGGTCGTATATTCGTTCCTGGCGTTGCATCGTTCAGTCGTGCCTTTATCCTTTGGGTTGCTTCGAGTCTCCCGAGGAATAAGTTGTCACCGATGTCCTCGATGGCCCACAGTCGCGACGTCCAAAGCCGCGCCGCGTATCAGCGGCAAAATTCAATTCGCTTCAGAGCAGCACGATAAACCCATAAACCCATGACCTCCAAAAGGTAAAACTAATTTATCGACATAAAAACAAATACCCTGGAGTAGTTTCGATTAAAATAATACTTCGAAGTATTTATCCACAAGTTCTTTTGTGGGAAGACCTATTTGAACGTTAAACTTTCAACCCCTTGCGATAAAATCAGGTTTAAACGTCGAACATTTGCTGGCGTTTCACACCTCGGTGCTTGCCAACCCACACCACGTTCATGGAAGGATTTTGGATCAATCTGGTTCATTCATACAAGAGATTCTCTAATGCGGCGTCTTCGCGACCTACGGCGAGACGCTGCTAGGCCCCGTGTGCAGCTTGGCCTTGCGGACAGAGCAGACGTAGGCGACGCCGAGGCAGACGATCGCCAGGATGGTCCACCACGTGACGATGCGAAAGCCGATGCGGTACGTGCAGGCTTCGTCGCACGACCAGCCGAGTTCCTGGGGCGTGTTGGAGAGAATAAAGTCCATGACGAGGCCGGGGATGTAGTTGGATGCGGCGTAGCCAAGGAGGTTGTAGCTCGTGTTGGCGATCGAGGACGCGAGCGGCCGGAGGTGCTGCGGCGCGACGGAAATGACAATGCCCGAGCAGGAAGGGAGGAGGGACGCGCCGCAAAAGAGCATGACCCAGAGGAGCGCGGCAATCGCGTACGTGTTGGAGAGGAACGAGATCGGAATGGACGCGGCAAAGCCGAGGAGTCCCATGACCATGCAAATTTTGAGCGCCTTGGCTTCCTGCCGCGGGCCGGCATAGCCCCCAAAATAGTCGACGAGTTTGCCGCCGAAAAAGACGCCAAGGAGCGGCCCCGTTCCGCTCACGACGAGGTAGTTGAGATGGATCGCATACGCCGAGTCGTCCGTGTTGGTGCTGAGGAAGAGCGTCGTCCAGTATTGGACGCCCGTCACGACAAAGAAGAGCGCCGAGAGACCGAGCACGATGAACGTGAAAACGGGCATGGAGAGGAGGACGCCGACGTTGTGCCAGTTGCTCTTTTCGTTCGTGTCAAGGAGGAGGAGGTCGTCGACAACGTCGTCGTCGTCGAGGTCGGGCGCAAACGGAAGCGACTGCCGCCGCGGCATGACGGCGCGCATGCGGATATGTTCCTCGGGCACGAAAAAGACGCCGAGCGCGAGCGGCGTGACAATCACCACCTGCGCGAGGAATGGCCACCGCCAGCAGAGAATGTCAAAGCAACCGTCGTAGCTCTGCCCGACCCAGACCGTGACCGAGCCCATGAGGTAGCCGAGGGTGACGCCGATGGGGACCGCGCCTTGGAGGTAGCTCATCCAGCCCGTCTTCTGGGCCTTGGGCGCGTATTCGTGGACCCAGAGCGGCGCGTAGACGCAGAGGCATGTCTGAGTGAAGCCAATCGAGCCACGGAGGACAATGAGAAGGGCACGCGAGTACCATTCGCCGACGGGGGTGAACGCAAACGCGAGCACAAAGAGATTGTTCACGACAAGACTCAAGCCCAGGACCAGGCGCGGCGAGTAGTGCCGAAAGAGGTACCCGCAGAGAGGCGAGCCGACCGACAGGGCAATGTAGACGACGGCGCCGAGGAGGCCTTGGTCTTGCGGCGTCAGCTGGAACGCTTCTGTGAACTCCAAGAGGAGCGCCGGGACAACGCCCGCTTCCATGTAAACGAAGATTTGCGCACAGATGAGATACTTGAAGAGGTAGCTCGTCGCGTCGGGCTTGAGGGTAGTGGGGTGGGTACGGAGGTTGCTGCCACCGTCCTTCGCGACGGGGACGGTCTGTGCCTGCGTCTGGTAGGATGCATTGGCTTGCTTGGGCGAGAGCAGCGCCTCGGATTCCACCACCATGACGATGCTGCAAACACGAGAGGGAAGCTGAGCTGCGTCGGGGTCGAATGAGTGCACGTAGCAATACAATGTAGGCGGTCCATGATTTGGTTCAAATAAAAAAGGCCATCACCTCGTCCCATAGACACATCAAGTCTATAATATAAAATAGACAATCGATGTGCTCATATTATTTTGTCGGAACTTCGTCATTGAACCGTCATGCACCTGGTTTCCTGGGCCAGGACCCCCTCTCCCACCCCTTGGGTGAGGGGGGGTACCCAAAAAACAGAATTAGTCTGAGCTTGAAAACATAGGGGGGGGTCATGATAAAAAGGTTGGTTCATCCACCCCTCCTCAGCCATCCCAACGGAGCACCTCGAAGTGTTTCGTTATCGCATTTGAATCTGCTGAGGGGACTCTACTGCTGCGTCCACTGCCAAGACCCCGAGAGGAGCGCTGCGATGGGGACGCGTACTTGCTCCATGCTGTCTCGCTCGCGCACGGTCACGGACCCGTCCTCGAGGGTTTCGAAGTCGACGGTGACGCAGAACGGCGTGCCAATTTCGTCTTGGCGTCGATACCGCTTGCCTGGGTGCAGCGATCAGACAAGGGGGACACAGGACAACAGGAACGCACCGATGGACTGTGTCGTGTCAAAGTCGCACGACGCGAGTTTGGTCATCTGCACGTAGATTTCTTGCGCCTTCTCTGCCAAGACACCCTTGGACTGCAACGGGAGGACGGCAAACTTGTAGGGCGCAATGTCCGGGTGCAGGCGAAGCACCGTGCGGGGACTACTTGCATGTGAACACACTTCTGCGAGGCGAGAGTTCTACCGGCCATTCACTTCTTCTTCGTCGTACGCATCAAGCAACATGGCGAGCATGACACGGCCCGTGCCCAACGCTGGCTCCACGACATGCGGCATGCACGCCTACAAAAGCTCTGAATCGACTGAAGCGATACACAGATCTACCTCCTTGGTCGTCGGGTCCACGTAGGTCAAGTCCTTGTTGGACGCTTCCATGTGCTTGTTCAAATCGTAGTCGGTGCGGTTCGCAACTACAGATATCCTCAGCCGTGGACAGCCTCATGATATGGATTCACGTACTGCCCCACAATTCGCTCCACCCAAACGGGTAGAGGAATTCAATGTCGGTCGTCGCACGGGCATAATGGGCCAATTCCTACGAATGCCAGTCACAGGCGACAGGTCAAGGTGGTCAGGCTGCTTAATACGGCCGGGTCATGGATGCGTTTCTTCAGGCTCGATTCCTTGACGCCATGACGAATCAACCAGTTGAAGCATTCGTCGACCCAGTAATCAAACCTGCCACATTCGTCTCAGGTCGCCAGTGAATGTGCCGTACCACGTGTCCGAGTCGGCGGGCGGGCAAAAGTACTGGAGCTCGAGCTGCTCAAATTCGCGCGTGCGAAAGAGAAAGTGGCCGGGCGAGATTTCATTGCGAAACGACTTGCCCATTTGGCCGACGCCAAAGGGAAGGCGGCGGCGCATGGTGCTCACGACGTGCTGGAAGTTGATGTACGCGCCTTGCGCAGTCTCGGGGCGGAGGTAGACCCATTCACTGGACACAGATAAGAGAAAGGACCAAAGGACGACAAGGGCACCTCGTGTCGTCCGTCGAGCCCATGTTGGTGCGGAAGAGCAGGTTGAAGAGACGCGTCTTTTGGAGGTCGTGACTGCCGCACGTGGGGCAAGCGATCTTGTGCTTGGCGAGCAACGCGTCGATTTCGTCGCAGGAGAGCCCGCCGGCGTCGGGGATCCCCGTCACGTCCGACTTGTTCTCAATGAGCTTGTCGGCACGCGAGCGGCTGTTGCAGCTCTTGCACACGGTCATGGGGTCGGTGAAGTTGCCAATGTGGCCCGACGCTTCCCAGACTAGACGATGGTGAGGCCGCATGAGGAGGTTCCGAGGGTGTACCCTTGGAGTTGAGGATGACCGACGAGTCAAGACCAACGCAGTCTGTGCGCGACTGCACAAAGTGCTTCCACCACGCATCCTGGATGTTCTTCTTCATTTGCACGCCGAGTGGACCGTAGTCAAAGCTGTTGGCGAGACCGCCATAGATGTCGGAGCCGGGGAAGACGAACCCACGGTGGCGGCAGAGGTTGACAATCTTCTCCTGCAAGTTGTGGCTGCTGGATGCAGTCGCCTTGGAGCGACTCAAAAAAATGCGTGGACGGACCGCCGTCTTGGCCAAAGTTTGACGCAGCATCCTTGTCGCCGTCGTGTATTCGATGGTGAAGATTGCATTCGTGTGAATAACCGGATGTCTTTCAGTTTATCCGGATTCCATTTAAGTTGACAGTTGAAGGGATTTCAATGCGAAGGTGGCAAAGTCGTGGAAGGTTCTAAACGCTTCATGCCCAAACTAATATATCGTAGTATGAAGCATAAAGCGAACTGGAGCCGTGAGAGCACATCCACATATCAAGGGGAGAGGCTGATATGATACATAAATTCCATTGTTTAGGAGTGCTAACGACTATTGAGGAGATGGTGATACGACCGATGGCTTAGTCGTGGCGCGCCTTGAAGGCCTGGTACTCGGTCTCGCGCGTGATCGGGTTGGGCTTCAACGTGGCCGCCGTGATGCGGTGCGACCGGAAAGCTGCACCTTCTTCCGTCGAGCGCGCAAACAAGTTGGTGCGTTTCTCCTTGGTGATCGACACATCGGGGCTCGTGGTCAAGTAGCGCACGCCTTCGAAGGTCGCCATGGACGTGGCGAAGGCCATGATGCCGATGATGGGGTACGTGGCCGGGTCGGAGAGCCACGTCTTGACGGCGGAGCGGGTGGCGCGGGTGGCAGTGGAGGAAGCCATGATGAGTGTGTCTTGGATGAAATTGAAAGATGACGGAAGTCTCCCTCGACCAAACGCACGAGAGAAGGCAAAGACACGCCGCCTCGTCAAAGACACGCAAGAGGCAGACTTTTACTATGGGCAACATCCGCCTTGCATCTGATTGGATAAAATATCGTCGCCAAAGACATGCAACCAATGGGATCACTTCAGCATTTTGAAA
>VJMH01005680.1:0-14548 GCA_009835185.1 Aphanomyces stellatus | reverse complement strand
TTTCAAGGCGATTTGGATACGATCACAACGCTCTCGACCATTCAAAACTTTGATCGGCGGTCCATCAATCCCGATGAAATCCCCCGCAACGTATCGTTGTACTTTCTTGCGATCATCCAGTACATCTCGATTGTCCTCTGTGGCGTTGGCTGTGCCGCCTGTGTGTACATTGTTGCGAGTCATGGGTACATTGAAGGCATCAACATGATGAGTTTTTCCCTTGTCGCAGGTCACGTTTGGATCGGTCGCCCTCTCATGCTCATTCGTGGGCTCACAGCCATCAGTTTTCTCTCCACGGCCAAACTCAATTTGATCTCACCCCGTGCTAACCTCGTGGCTTATTTTACGTCACCCGTCGAGTTTTGGTTCATGACGTTGCTCTCGTCAGGAGAAATGGCATGGTTAGTCAACGTCATCCACGACTCCTGTTCGATGCTGACACGGGAATACACGGCTGGCCTCTTCTTCAAGAGCAGTGTCCTTGTCTGTGGTGCGGCGGCCATATGGAGTTTTGTGCAGCCGACAGCCCATGCAGTCACGATCGACCGCGTCTGTGTTGCTGTGTCTGTGGATTTTGACGTCGTATGCACCAGTGGTATCGTGCAAATCGGTGACTTTAATCGCTTTCTGGGCCTGATTGGCATTGCGTTTGGTGGATGCTTTGTTGTTTACGTCATCGAGCGACTGCGGTTGAAAACGCCGCCGCCCAAGTACCCATGGCTCTCGTTCTTTCTCTATTCAGCCGCAAAGCACAAATTTGAGCGCCCGATTCATGCTCATTGGGAGCACCAAGGCATCTACTACATTGACAAAGCATCTGCAGCTTTGACGGGGCTTTTGGGGCTGAACTACGCGGGCGCTCTGTACCTCTTAGATATTAAGACGTGGCGCATGTATACCATTTCAAATGAGGCGCTCGTCGCGCGGGGTCAGAGATTGCCAACACATCTCGAATATGCAATTCCACTTATCGAGTAAGATTGCATCTGCACAACTCACGGCAGTAGTACGCGGTTTGTCGATGAACCAGACCATAAAATATTATGATTGCAAGCATGTTCGACAAATGGCATTCTCATGACCCGCCTACGACTACGAAGCCACAGAGAGCCACGCATGACTTGGGTCGACCCATCTAGGCAGGAAAACCACACTGTGGAGATAGATACACTCTTGGCTCTTGTACTGTGGAGATAGATACACTCTTGGAAGTAGTCAAGGACGTCTTGTCTTTAATGCGGGGTGCTTGCAACGAGAAATAGAATGAAATGACTTGCTATTGCGCATGTATGCTCTGCCACTCCTTTTCTGGGTCAGTTCAAGAACCCAAGGAGGAAAAAAGGCCGAGTAGTCAAGACTAGGAATCCCCGAAAAGAGTCAAAAGGATATGGTTTAAAGTCGGTCGAATAAAGTGTACATGTGATGGATGAGACCAGGGCTCATACAACACTTCAGAGCGTCATAACCACAAACATTTGCACATGCACAAATAGTACGTGGTGGCGCGAGACTTGTATCTCAATTACTCTCTCAAATATTCATCATTCATGGCTTTGATTGTTCCAAGTGAAGTGCCAAGGCGTATCTTGCCCATGTAGCCAACGGATGATTTGGACGAACGTGAGCTTGAGTGACTTGTTCGACATGAAAAAAACCACATGGATGGTGCCGCCCCATCGAAACGTCAAAATCAAGACTGCGACATGCGATCCATGCAGTAAGTATGGACATCCCATGAGATGAACGTCACCAACCCCAACGACACTGCTTCGATGAGATTGCCGCTTTGGGGTGACCGGGATAAAGGTGAGGTCTGTCCACGCTATTGGGGTCACACTGATGCTATTGATCAAGTGGTGGGCCATTTGGCTTGCATTTTCTTGGATGCGTCGCAGGGCATCCACAGCATGGCGCACAGCATACGTTAGCCAATGGGGAAGCTAGCGTGCTGTTCGAGACCAAGTCAGCTTCAGTCATCGTCGAATTGGCAAAGGCAAAGTCAAGACTCGATCGAATCAGACTCGACTGGTGGAGGCCACTTGTGTTGTTCATACTTGTCACAGCATCAAAGTTTGCGTTTGCGAGTCCCCAGTACATTTTGAATGTGGTTTGCTGGCTCAATCGAAAGGTTGAGTTTGGCTCAGGTAAACAAATACACAGCCCCAAACACATTGGAGACGGAATAATGGTTGAGCAGACCAATGTGTTTGAAATATTGCCACAGGGTCTGAAACTGATGGGCGAGCACCTGCGGCCACAACTTTCGTCCGCCACAGTGGCCTTGGTCGTCATTGATTTCAGCGAATTTAGACCCACCATTGTCCTGTGTAGTTTTTACTTGTAATGGCGACGTCAAAGGCGCACCCCCAACACGCCATAAACTCTTGAAACGGAACGTTTCGCAAGACAGACTTCAAGAAGACGGCGTCATTGATTCTCTTGACATCGCAATTGCCTCGCGACGCTGTTGGCCATTTCCCATTGTTGGCCAATGTCGACATAACAATACTGCGTGAAAATCCACGGCGCCGCACAGCCATCCATTTGTCTCAAGCCAGTGATGGCGATGATATTCAATTCCGAGTATTGCATCCGTGCGCCAAAATTGGAAACGGATACGGTGGTGGGGGGTGGAGATTGAAAGTGATCCGCCTTGGTTGATCCGATCGACGTTGAGCTCGAGGGCGTGAGCACGAGAATGAGCTGGCGGTTGCCAAGAACGAGTGGCTGCATGTGGCATTGAACAAGTGGAGGACTGCCGCAAGGGCAACGTTGCGTTGGATACGCTCAGACTCTAACGTGGTGCCGACTTGAGAAGATAGTTGAAGCAGGCGGCGCGACACCACCACGTACACCATATCGACGGACCGACAACCGTTCGAAACAATTGGATTTGATCCACAGAGTCGCCGTGGTCATCTTGGAGTCCAAGTTGGACTTCGAGGCTGATGGGAGGCGATTGGACGAACGAATTGAATGAGGTTGACTGGTTGCAGCATGTAGATATTGTAGAGAGCCAATTCATGTTTGCCGGCGTCCACGATGGTTGGGCGTATGGCACTTGAGCACAATGGTCGAGCGTATGGCCACGATGGTCGAGCATCGACCCAGCGTCAGGGATTCAAAGAGGCCAGGCTTGGCGTTGTTTTGGTACTGGAGCTGAGAGTAGCTGATGTTGGCTGTGCGCTAATACGCGGCTTCTTGGGTCAGTGACGTCGTTTGACGTGCCACCGCCGTGGGAGCAACTCGTACGTGAGTAGCAGTGGTTCGCAACCACGCATGCATGGCCACGGTGAAGGGTCCGTCGTCGCCACCATAGAGTTGCACAAACGGCGTCTAGTCGTGGGCCTGCATGATCGTAGACGGCGCCATTCCCACGGTATCGATCGACGCAGCGCTGCCGCGCGTCCGTGTGCGCGATTTCAAACACGTAGCTGAAATCGAACCAGATTAACTGCGTGGACACGTACAGCGAGAGGCCAGGCGGGAGCGAACGCAAGCTCACGACGGCGTAATCGACAGAAACGAGTTCTAGACAATCCGCCGGACGTAGGCCGGGGTGACGTCGGTGGTCGATTGCAGCGCGTCGTAGGACTCGTCCATCTCAAAATCGCCAAGGAGTGGAGATTCACGCTGCCGGTGGCATGGGTCGTCAAAGCTGAATCGAAGAGATCCACCACGAGGCTTGGGTGGCTAATTGTCCACGAGAGGTCGTTGGTTGCGATTGACGGCAGCAAGAGAGAGGTACGAAAAAGGTGACGCGAGCGAGAGCACCATGTAAACACATCCGAGCAGCGTCGCGGCCCGTCGACGCGTCTCTAGTCTCGCCCCAGCGAGCACGGTGACGGCCTCTCCCACCGCCCATGGGTCGCACACGCAAGATGTGGGCGGTGGCTTGAAACGGTCCATCGGCATGGATGCACCGTGGCGTATTGCCGGCTTAGTCACCGAGGAGGGCTTGAACATGCATGGAAATATACTCATGCTGACTTGTCTCAACACATGCCGAGTCGAATCCGACCTGGAGTCATGTGTGTGATGCATCAAACCATCACCAAACTTTGAATTTGTCCGGAAAGGCTGCGCCCATCCGGATAAGATACCCTCAGCATTTAATACCACCCTCGAATGCCCTCTAGCATTCTATACGCTATAGCTTGACGCCTCGATCATGGCGGGGACGCGGCTCCAAGTTCTCCTGAGTGTGCTGCTGCCGATTCTGCTCATTGCGCCATATGCATACCACCTTCTCCTTGTACCACGCTCGCCGCTACCGTTTGATGGGATTCAAGCGTTGGACCTCCACGCATCGACCGAAACTTTGCGATTGCAGCTCGACGCCGCGCGGACTCTGCATCTTCTGCACGTAAAGCCCTCGTCTGCTGCGTACCCCACGCTCCCCCATGTCTCGACTGTCCCATCCTCCGTGGTGTTGTCCGCACTTCCGTCTGCGCAGGACACGCCCGAGACGATGGACCGAGTGTTGCATGCCGCGCTCGCCGACGCCCACCTGGACGACCGTGCTGTCCTCGTCCTCCTTTGCCGTGACGAGAACGCGACCATAACGATGGGCAAACACCGTCATGGATGGTCCACAGCCTGCCGCGTCTCCACGGAACAACAGCAGCTGCTCCTCGACACCCTATTCCCGGCCGCGGACCCGACGGCGAAGCGGCCGTCGCTGCAGTACCGCTTGAGCTTCTCCGTCTTGAACGAAGTCCCGCATGCGAATTCGACGGTCGCCGCCGCGTGGGAAGCCGCGTTGGCGTCGTCTCTCTCGTCGATCGAGCCCTTTGCGACGGCCATCTCGTCGGCGCTCGCAGACGTCACGATGGATTCCCAGCTCCTTCAGTATGGCAAGCTGGCCAAAGTACATTTTCTCACAATTCTCTCCGTGGGGTGACCGTCATGTTGCGTAGAACTACCGCGTCGACCCTGCCTCGCGCGACGTTTACGTGACTACGGACGACCTGCAACATGTATCCGTCCTCATCAACCTCGTAATTGTCCTCTTGTGTAGTTTAAAGCAGCCAACGATTTCGCGACGTCGTCGGTCTTGTCGGACCGCGAACACGTGCTGCATTTTATGGTCGATTGCTCTGTCGATCCTCTCTCTCACTTTATCCATGCGTGTAGGCTGCGATCCCCGCGTCCCCGACGCTCCACATTCGATCGACGGCATCGGTGGCATCGGCACGCGACCACGCGTTCCTCATCCCTGGCTACGGCGGCGTCGCCATCGCGCATCGCCCAGAGGACATGCCGCACGTCATGCGCGTCTTCCTCTTTCAATGCCGGCACATGCTGGGTCTCCAGGCACCGCCACCGTCCATGTCGCCGTCCTCCGTGCGCTTCCTCCCGTCCTCGGACGTTGGTGTGACCGAGTGGGAAATCGATCTCCTCGTCCATGCGTGGCTCCTCCGGTGCGATGACCTCGACGCGGCACGAGTCTGACACGTTGACACTAGGCACTGGCACACGAGTGTCCAAACACTCCAGTCGATCGCTGCCCTCGTCCAGCAGATGCCGCAGATGACGGTCCTCCCTCGCATCCAAACCCAAGTTACGCACGCGTTGGCGCTCCTTGAAAGCGTGAGTCTATTACGTGGCGGTCTCTTGGACCCCGTGACGTCCCGACGACACCTCGCGACCATCCGTGCCGCGTTGGCCGCCGTCGAAGCGGCCTACTACGACCCGACCATGGTACGAGAGAACGAGTGACTGCGTGACATGGGTTTAGATTTCCCAACTTTACTTTCCCGAAGATCAAATATACGCCGTCTACCTCCCTCTGCTCGTGCCGCTTGTGATCCCATTACTCGGTGGCCTCGTCCGCGAAGTCAAGCGATACCGCGCCAAGACCAAGCAAAAGCAGATGTAAAACACAAGCGGGGTATCATTGTCCGTCGTCTGCGGGTCCTTTGGGTGATGGTCCACAGAACGAGGCTGTGCAAGTTGTGCACTTGGGATTCCATCCACGAAGGTCTAGTCGGTCGTGGTTGAGGGCACATGATGGCCATCTGCGGTGATGCATTAAAGGTGTGTGTTTTTCCCTCAAGTGCATCGCGAGGGGGTATTGCGACGACCAGATCTGTGCTTGACGAGCGTCAGACCCAGCGAGGTTTAACAGCATCGAGTCGTCGTCGGGGGGGATATATATATTGCATAACGGCTTGCAGAGACGTTGTGTGTTCGATTACCATCCTTGGTCCAAATCTTCGGCCGGGACCAAGAGGAGGAGACTTTGCCAGCCGTTCGCTTTCCACGTCAATTGGAACGTCACGACCCACGCGACGAAGACGAGCGTCACAAAGACAAAGCCCGCACAAGAGCGACGGACCCCTACAAGAATTGCATGAGAACGAGACGCATGAGGAACGCATGGACGCACAGAGCGTTGTCTTGGGGTCGGACGAGCCATCGAGAAACTGGGCGCGGTAATGGAAGACATTGACGGCCCAGAGCCACGGGAGGAACGCAAGCCCACCGAAGAAGAGCTTCTTCGCGACCAAGCTGTCATCTTCCTGGTTCAGGTTCCGTGTGAAGTTGCCGCGGTTGTTGCCCTGTTCTTCGCGGGCCGCTTCGAGGACGGGGGTACTATCATCGCGGGCCATTGCAGCGTCGGGCGAATGTTGGAATCAATGCGCTCTGGGGCAAGATTTGACTTGCATTCAGTATGGGTAAAGTTCGGCGTGATTTATTAAACTGCATTGGCGTCGTGGGTAAATTATTGCACAGCCCAAGCTGTCCCGTCCGAAGAATTTTTTTGTTCAAAGACCCCGCGGTGAAAAAATGAAGACAGACTGTACTTTGTCGAAGGGACAAGTATACTTTAACGAACATTTACTTTAGCAGATGTATCTTGACCAGTCGACCAATCACGTGCCGTGGAAGATATTCTCTTCGCGCGAAAATCCCGCATTTCCACATGGCCACCAAGACGGTCGCCGCCGACGACGCGTCAAGGACAGCAAGGTACGTCCGCGTGGAAGGTCGCGTCAGCACACATGCCGTCGGGGCCTTCATCGAGCTGCGTGAGACACAGATGGTCCTCATTGTCCTCATCCTCCTGGACGTTGTCGGTGCAACGGCCGGGCTTGTACTCGATCTCGCGACGCAACTTGACCCCGACGCCGTGCCACCGCTTGTCGGGCATCTCTTGCAATCCTTTGGCGGCTTTACCTCGTTTGTGTTTGTGATCGAGCTCACGGCTCTCGTCTGGGTCTTCCAGCTCGCGTTCTTCACCCACGTTGGGTACTGCATCGATTTCGGGGTCGTTGTGGCCGCCGTGTCGTGGGAACTGCAACGAGAGTCCAAAGGTACGAGTCAATCGATCGTCTTCCTCTTCCATGCGTCTAGTGCTTCGACTCCTCGGACTCGTCCGTCTCTGGCGCATCGTCCGACTCGTGGACACTCTTCTCAACGACGAACGCACGTTACATGATGCGACGGCTGCGCTGCTCGAGGCCGAGAAACAGGTAGTGCCGATCGTCGCGTGGAACTATTCTCTCCAACCCATGAACTAGTTGACAGAGAAGCATGCCATGACGATCCATGTCCTCGAAGATGCGCTCGAAAAGGAGTATGCTGCCAAAGGACAACTGAACCGCGTGCTCCAAGAATACAAGGACGAAGTTGACACGTTGAAGGAAGCTTTGACGATCGCTGCCATGAGTGTCATGACAAATGACGACGACGACGACGACGACCAAGTCGACCGAGCCAAGCATTTCCATCGCGGCAGCAGCGGCGGTGGCGATGCGATCCGGCCGGCCGATAGTCCCGCCGACGAATTCGTGGACGCTCGGCAGCAGTAAAACACATGTGCTTTCTCGTATCTTATGCGTCGGTCGATGATCTCGAGCGGGCCAATGGTGTCGCTGGATGCCGGCGTTGGCTCACGAGCCAATCAGCGAGCAGTGTTCAAAATAGATTGACCAATCAGGAGGCCAACCTTCTTTCGAGCAGCATCTTTTGCACCGAATGCGATCGCCGGCGTCATTTCCCAAGTGTGTTGGGGCGTGGAATGGCCAAGACGGCCGCGTTGAGCTTGCCGAGTACGTCGTGGCAGAACCAGGTCGTGAACCAACCGCCGTCGTCTTCGTCTTCGTTGTCCGCCACCTCGATCGGCGCCGCCAGTGCCGGTCTGCCACTCTACAACAACAACGGCGACGGCAGCACCGCGACCGACGAAGACATGTTGCAAAAGATGGAGCGCATGGGTACGTTGCGTGTCCTGGCATGTTCATCACCTCTCTCTCTAGTGTCCAACCGACCGCGCCTGCGCAAGTCGACCAACATCGACACGTCGTCGTCGTCGACGTCGTCATCCTCTGGCGGCAGCGGACGCTTCAACGCGCGACTGCTACAGCGCGGACCAAGCGGCATCGCGGCGCGCAATGTCGCTGCCGTCTCTCAGCGCGAATCGCCGCGCCTCCAGCCCCTCGGCAACCAACCCAGTGGCTCACCTTCGGACGAGGCGTCGCTCAAGCGCACGTGCAGCACGGCGCTGGTCGACGACGATGACGACGGCGCGTCCCTCGTGCAGCTGCCGCCCGCATCATCGTCCACGTCAAGCGCCGCCATGAGCTACCCCGGCAGCAAGGAATTGCGGCGGGATGCGATCCCGACCGACAAGTTGGACGCCATCACGATCACGGCGCGGGCGCCCAAGGACACACCGGCGTCGATTGTCGTGCTGGGCAAGAGTTTGTCCTGCAAGGGTACGGTCGGGCTTCAAAACCTTGGCAACACCTGGTAAGCGTGCCACACGTCGCCTCGTCTCATGTGGACCGAGTAGCTTTATGAACAGTTGTCTCCAGTGCCTCAGCAACGTCGCGAGCGTGATGCACTACTTTCGCCACAATCTGCACCTGAACGAACTCAATGAGACGAGCCCGACCCACGGCAAACTCGCGTGGTAGGCTGATGACGTCACCTGGATTGCGTCCAGCGGGTGCGTCAGTCTCATGAACGTGTGTCTAGTGTGTTTGGCGACCTCGTCCAAGCGCTCTGGACCGGCGCCGAGTTTAGTTCGACGCGGCCCGTCGAACTCAAACGAGTGGTCGGGAAGCTTGCGTCGCGCTTCATCGGCTACGACCAACACGACGCCCAAGAATTCCTCCGCTTCCTCCTCGATGGGCTCCATGAAGACTTGAATCGAATCCGGAAGAAGCCGCCGTACTATGAAATCCCCGACCGCCCCTCGGCGCTCGAGCGCGATGTCTCGGACGAGTACTGGCAATACTATGTCAAGCGCAACTGGAGCGCATTGTCGGAGCAATTCTGCGGCCAGCTCCGGTCCGAAGTCATCTGCCAGACATGCAACCATCGGTCCATTTGCTTTGATGTGTTTTGGGACCTCTCGGTACATAGATGCCTGCGGATACATAAGTTGACAGGATGTAGCTTCCCGTGCCCAAGAAGGCCAAAGGCGGCGCGATCCGCTTTGGCGCGTTCAAATCCCAGGACGACGATGGCCTTGGCAACACGACCGTCCAAGACTGCCTGCGCGCGTACACGGAAGAGGAACACATGAAGGAAGACGACGCGTTCTACTGCAGCAAATGCAAAGTCCATCGCTCGGTTGTCAAGAAGATTTCGCTCCAGCGGTGAGTCCATGGCGAATACCACGACAACCTCCTCTTGACGCCGAACCTAGGTGCCCCAACGTGCTCGTGCTGCACCTCAAACGCTTTTCGTATTCGACGTTTAGCCGCGACAAAGTGTCGACGGCCGTCAAGTTTCCCACGGAAGGGTTGGACCTCAAGGAATACTGCAGCCTCGACAATGGATGTACGACACGACGACCCACGTCTGGGTCGGATTGACAATGGATGTAGACTACGACAAGTGCTGGGAGTATGACCTCATTGGCATGATCCACCACATGGGTTCCCTCAATGGCGGGCACTACACGGCGTACGTTGACACATGTGCATCCAAACCCGACGTCGTCGTCGTCTAGCGAATGCCGAAACCCCGAAAATGGCAATTGGTACGATTTCAACGACGAGACGGTCTCGGCGCTCAAGAAACCGCATGCCGCGAGCTCGAGCGCGTACATTCTATTCTACCAGCGCCGCCTTGACAATGTCAAATGACGAGATAGACCAAGCATAATTTAACAAACGCCGATTAGAGTGTCGACGTCGCATTCTCCGTGGTGGTGGTGGTGTTTGGCGGCGGAAACTCCGTGGGGGGCTCCACGTACGGCCGCGACTCGATGTTGCGCCGAAGGAGCGGGCTGCTGTCGTCGTGGATCACGTTCAGGCCATCGCGAAAGTGGGCAGTGCCTATAATTGTGCGAGATGAGGACGACAAGCGCCGTCGAATGACATACCCATCGCCGCGTCGTCGGGGTGCATGATCTTGAAGGAATACCACAGGACGGTCCCGCAGAACGAGGCGACGGCAAGAAGCAGCAGCAGGAACGGCGGCACGCGGTGCAGCATGGCGAACAAAAGGCAAATCTTCTTCCCGAGCTTGCGTCCGTCATTCGCCCGCGAAGCGGCAATCGAAGTTCGAAGATGAAGCATTCAAGGCACGAGACGCCTGTCATATATAGGACAAGCACCCCCGGTACACCAAGGAAGACGATGCGTTTCCTAAACTGCGTCCATGGGCCGTCCCGCGCGCGGCGAAGCTTAAGGCGGCGCGCCGATGCCGCGGTGCCGCCTTTCGAAGTGTGATGTTGAACTACGACCATAATGATTTTGAAAGTCTGAATATGGAATTTCGAAGGTACTGCGATCTTTATGGAATTGTCCACGATGCGAGCGACAATATTTTTCACTTGAGGTTTGTATTTCAATGGTGTCAAATTAATTCATTCGATCAGGCGGTTAATATAATATCCACCGAACTTGGGACAATTGCACTTTTCCAAAGCAGCAGCAAGCTTGGAGACCGACCATGCATCGCCTCTGCTTGTGAACATCATTGTGTCGATACGCTGCATCGCAAAGGATTGAACATGTGCGTCGCACGTACCAAGGAACAAGCCCCAGGCGCCTGCAATGTGTCGTCGGGGGTCGACGCAAGAATCTCGAGGCCAATCCATCAGAGGCGAGAGGAATCATGGGGCTACAATGCGAATCCACCCATTTCGTCGGAACGCATGCTGCGCGTCCACCGTAGGTCTATCGTTGAACGAGGGGGCCGTCGTGTGGGGAGCTTGACTGACTGCCTGCGCGAAGGGAGAGAGCGGCGGCCGCAGCAACGACTGCGCGACAGGGGCGATGACAGGCGTTGATGATTGGGTATAATGAAAATGAGAGAAATTCGATCTTTTTCGGCAGTCGTCAGCCAGGGGCCGTAATATTTCTCGCGTTCTGATTGGATGAAAAGGGGGAAAAAGCCAGTTACAACGGATTCATTCGGCTTCTGATTGGTTGAAATTAAAGGAAGAAGAAGGGGTCGGGGACGGTCGGGGGCGATTTAGACTTGATATTTGTATGTGAAGGCGCCTCGCGAAGGTTGGTTAAAATTCCAGGATATCCAAAATTCAAATTTCCAAAAGCATGAAGCATGACGAGCAATTGCGGAAGAAGCGGAAGCTCCGCAAGCCTGAGGATGAAGACGGCGACGACCTCGAACAGGACTCCCCGACGAACGAAGAGGACAAGAAACTCGTTAAGCTAGACGACGCCGACAAGAAGGAGCTCCCGAAGAAGGACCAACCGGCTGTGCCCATGGCTGCCATGATGTTTCCAATGACAATGATGATGCCCATGATGATGCCGTTTCCCCAAGGCGCCGCGGGTACGGGGGCCGCAGACGAAGTGCCGAAAAAGAAAAAGCGCGGGCGTCCGTCGAAAAAGTCATTGGCGCAACAAGCCACGCCCACGATCAACCCGGCAGAGCAACCCCTGCCGATGCCAATGTGGCCCTTTGGCATGCCGTTGATGCCAGTAGGGTTCAAGTTCCCCATGAATCCGATCATGGTCGCGCCACAAGTGAAGGGTGGCAAAGAACAAGACAGCGCGACGGCGGCGCTCTTGAGCAAGGCAGGCTCGGTCGAGGAGCAAAACGTCACCAGCCAACATGCGCTGAAGGAAGGAGGTACCATATCTCCTGGAAACATTGGCAAAATGGTTGTGCCCTCGGCCATAGTGGTCGACGATCTCAAAAAGAAGGTGCGAAGTACGTCGGGCAAACCGCGCGGCCGCCCCCGCACGCGACCGCGCCCGGGTGATCTCATCGCGCGCCCCAAGTTGATGAACTTGGCACCGGCCGTCATCTACGATCACATGAATGGCGGGTCGCCGCTGGACAAGGACCACAAGGACTCGGAAGAGGACGAAGATGACGACCCAAACAAGGGTGGCGGCGAGCGCGTCGTGTAAATATTTTGGGAGATAAGGAATTATACTCGCGTGTGCATAGTCAAATAATCTGTGGTTAAAAAGCTTCTTCGAATCCATCGTCGTCGTCGTCTTCGCTCGCATAATGGTCGACGCCATAATCCACGTCTTCCTCCTCTTCCTGAACGCAAGCCACCATGAGATCCATGTCCGATCGACCGTCATGATGCAACAGCGTCGTACCAACTCTTCCTCGTCCATGTCCAGGTCATCTTCCGGCACGACATCATCTGTCGCGACCTTGGACTTTTGCTCCCGCTGCTCGAGCGACTTGAGCGTGTGCTCAAACGCGCGCGGCCGCAACGTGCCCCGCGCGTTCTCTCCCTGGAGGGTGAATTTGCCATCATGGCGGATGTTTTCGTTGATTTCTTGCGGCACAAAGCGCACCAACGGGTCCTCGGATTCGACCTACGGCATGTGAGTGCAACGGGTGGGTCTCGCAGCCTACCTCGGGCACGGTTACATGCACGATTTCCGCGGCGTCGTTGGCCATCTTGGAGGACGCTGGGTAGAGATGGTTCATGCGATCTGCGACGACGCGCATCTTGTGAATCAAGTACATGTCCGAGTCGGTGAGCGCGACGGGTGCCGGAAGTTTCACGGGTGGGAAGAGCGCGTTTCCTTCGCCCTGGATCGCGCGATGAGAGGACAATGATGACGCGGGACGTACTGAGAGGTTCACCAATTGTGTGTGGGACATCCCAAGCTCTTCCATGGTGCCGCCGACAATGTCCGCGACACTGATGCCGCGGGATCCAAATCCGCCACCGCCGCCGCGGCCTCGTCCACGGCCTCGGAATGCCATCGCGCCACCCAAATATTCTGCACCGATTGCCCACGTTTCGGTCGATTTGTCCGAAATGGAGACACAAAATTAGGCCTAAATTGCCGAATTCCAAACCGAAATTCCAGTCGAAATTGGGCGTGCACCCACGTATCCGAATGCATTATCCGGAAAGATTGTCAAGCGGACATGCTGATTGGTCAAAGCGTTCGGTGGTAGCCAGCAACAGTGCAGGCGAATGGTCATGTGAGGTTTCATTTTCAAATCCGCCACCGAAGTAGCAGTTGAAAGCTGCATGCAGTCCATTGATCGAGTAGGAACAACATAGGTCGCGCCTCAAGCTGCCTGGCAAATTGCGAAAGCGCTGAAAAGTGTGGATGCTCATTTTGTCGGAGTTGAAAATTTGGTGCAAAAGCAAAGAACTCTTATGTGTGTGGAGGTGGCTGCGCTATTCAACGCAGTCACCCAAGAAAAGAGGTCTACATCTCACAATATCGAGCTTTCATTTAGTCTACAACGGATAGTAGAGGACGAATAAAGGACATGTGGACAAGGGTCTATGCAGGGAATGACCATCCGACGTCGCCGCAAAAGTTCATAAACATGACTCGAAGGAAACTGTGATTCTTGATTTTGACTTGCACTGCTCATTGATAATGATTGGACTTCGAATAATCACGGGATAATGAACGAAGCACAATAACGAAGAAAGTCGACGCCTTGCCTGCCGAGCGCCAGAAAATACAAGTACATTTTAGTTGTTTGGAAACTAAAGACTCGAGAAGCTCAAGACGGAAACGTGAATCGCCTGTCCAGTCGAATTCTGGTATTGAGATCACGGTAATTCCAGTGTGTTTCTGCTTACACTCTGACAACCGACTCCTTTGAATGCATGAACTTGCACACACAACGCGCACACTTAATGCAGTCCCGCACAACACAGCCTTCCACACGGTTGCCGCCCGTCGCCATCAGTTGGGCAATGTCGTCGCCCGACGAATCAGCCCGCAGTTTCAAAATGCAGTCAACGAGCAATGAGTTGCAGTCAGTCTTCTTGGTGGCGTATGGCTTTGTGATGCAAATTGGTCGGCAGGCGGGGGTCAACATCCAGAAATTCCTCGGCAAATCGCCGCCGCCCCCGCCAAGCACATGCGCTGCGATCCAAGAAGACACGGATTACGACGGCCAGGACATTGCTTCAATCAAGCAAGTGTCGGCCGACTTGTGCTGCAGCGACTGCGCCGCCAATCCGCAGTGTGTGCTCCATGTATGGTTCCAAGGCACCTGCTACCTAAAGAGCCAAGCGGGTGCCAAGTCCACTGCTGGCGGTCGTCGCGCTGCATTTGTCTCGCGTGGGGGCGCCACATGCTCGGCGATCCAAGAAGACACCGACTACGAC